>JASCZI010241890.1:52857-64573 GCA_036250425.1 Stylosanthes scabra | reverse complement strand
CAAAAAGTAAAAAAAAAAAAAAAAAAAAAGGCATGGACTAGTTCATACTCAGTAGTTCCTCTTTTAGAGTGTCATAAATCATGTGTTGTTATTATGATTTTATTTCGGTTGATGCTCTTTAGGGACCTGGACCATGCAGAATGCAGAAAGCAAGCATTACTTTGAGGGACTTAGGATATATATCATCATTATATGCACTTTTGCTTTTGTTGACGCCCTTAGGCATATATCATCATTATATTGAGGAAGCTTTCCTTGTACCTATGCCTTGGCAGAGTGTTCTGTAAAGCCCAAACTTGAAGTTATGATCACCTTTACACCTGGAGATTTCTGCTTAAAAATGTTTTAGTTACTCTTCTCTGTCAATTTCATTCATAAAATGTCTAAGATCCCTCTAATTATTAAAAAACAATTAAAAACATTTCTAATGCAAGATTTACTTATAGTTCTACCAAATTAGACGGATGTGGGCTGATGAGCTGTAGCTCATATGACATTACCCCATTCTCCAGAGATTTCAGGTTCGAGTCTCCCTTAAGACACCCTTTAGACACACAAAATGTGGTACGATCAGATTCAGATTTCTAAATGACAAGCCATCATCAAATCACAAATCTGGTTGAAAATAAAAAAAAGATAGTTATAATATTAAGTCAAACATAGATTATAGATTACAGACACTTGGAACGAATGGAGAGTGTTTGATTATGTATTTTGGGAGCTATGAAAAGATGTGGATGGATGGAAAAGGTTTCCACCATTATTGATCATCATTTTCTTGAATTCATGAAAATTGACCATGCCATCACCATCCATATCAACCTTCCTAATCATCTCCCTGCACTCTTGAATCTTCTTCCCTTCCCTTAACCCCAAGGAAGTTAGGGCCAAAGCAAGCTCCTCCACTGATATTAAGCCATCTTTGTCTTTGTCAAACACATCAAATGCCTCCTTCAAGTTCACCTCTTCCTCTTCCTCTTCAACTTCACCTCCCAATTCCCTTGTTAGCAAGCAAAACTCTTGGAAATCAAGCAACCCGTCTCCGTTGGAATCAAACTTGACAACAATGTCATCAATCTCTGTGTCCGTCATGGACATTCTGATGTTCCTCAGTGAGTCCTTCAGCTCCTGACCTGTGATGAAGCCGTCCCCGTTCTTGTCGAAAGTGGAGAACACCTTCCTAAGCTCCTCTTTGCTCAAGGCAGATGTAGAGGATGATGAAGCTGATGCAGCAGTAGTAGTGTTGTTGTTGTTGTTATTGGTTTTGGTCTTCTCCGGGAACAAAAATTGAAGGCATGCACAAATCTTGTTAGTAGGTATGACAAAGAAGATGTTCATGATGGCAGCAATGAAGAGCACTGCTAGCAAGAGTGTAGCTACAACCATGTTTAAGGATGGGATAACCAAGAGAAAGAGGAAAGAAGCTCAATACTTACAACTCAAAACCCAATGAGTCAATGGGAACTTTATCGTTGTTATAAAACAAATTAAAGTTAAGGTTCCAACTTCCATGTAACACAAGTTACGCGGGGTTTGGTAGATATAAAAGGAAAAAGTTCCTAGTCACATGTAGTAATAATTTTTTTATTTTTATTTATTAATTATTATTGAATTAAAATCATAATATTATGTGTTGTAAATATATAAAAAATTATAAATATTAAGTTAAATAAAATAACTTTTAATTAAAATTACCTACGATTATTTATATAAAATATAGTTAATAGACATTTTTTTCAAGAGAAAATTCAAAAATGTTATTTGTTCTCTTTTTTTAGTAAAGTTTTCGAGTTCGAATCTCTCCTCCATATATCCTTGGTTAAAAAAAAAATTAGTCTTGCGTGAATTCAACAAGGAGGTATTAGATGAGTAAAAATACAAAAATAATTATATCTCAAACGAGTTATTATGTTGTGTGGGATTGATTTTTTTTTTTTTTTTGGATAGTGGTTGTGTGGAATTGATTCAATACCTTACCTAAAGGGGAAGATATTCTACCTGTCCGATGTGACATAATGGGTACAGGACTACATGCAATTTAAATGGCAAGTTATTGGAGTTTGTAGAATTTTTTGTTCCATATCCGACAGCAGATTTAAATTTAGTGGATTAAGGAATTTGTCACTCGAGTCTAATTAAACTTAAACTGGTTTGGGACATCAACAACTCGTAAGATTCTTAAATAGAAAGAAGGCTCTATGCTCCCAGAAAGAAACCATGATCAAGGCCCTCCCTAACTCTTTTTTTTTTTTTTCTAAAGTGACATGAACACGCCACACGTTTTAAGGTTTTATCGCACCCTCCTCATTATTCATCAACTTCGACCAAAAAGTAAAATTGCTAGCATTAGGTTGTGTTAGTTGCCCAAGGATCCCCTTAATTTCTTTTAAGGAGAGATTAATAGATTATCACTCTTTTAAAATTTAATTATAATTTTAATTTTAATAATTATTATTAAAGTGAGAGATGTCTCACACTTAAAAAGGTCCAAAAATTTTATCTTTAATAAATATAAAACTTATAATACTATACAATAAAATTAAAGAGCTATCGAATCCTTAGCGTTCTTTTTCAACTCTCAACGGGAAGTAAAGTATTTGATTTTTATTACAATATTATAAATGCGCTTACTGCCTATAACAAGTTTGATCCTGGCTAATATTCCGGTATTCTTCTTTCCTTTTCACATGCTTGAAAATTATATAGAGTGCATAAAAGGTAAACAATTTCAACACATCTATAATTTATTCATTTTTTTCCCTGATATCTCTGGTTGTAAAATCCTATCCTATCCTTTTCATTAGTGAATTAAGACAGCATGGTTCATCGTTAATAAAAGTTACAAATTTTACTGTTTTAATAATTTTTTCATTTTTTGGCCAGAATCCATATATTTCTACTTGGGTTTTTGTTTTGGGCTTGGTCCATATATTTCTATGAACTGCACTGCGCTGCTAATAAGTACGCATAGGCCCATCAATAACAGACGATAGAAATTCAAATAACTTAAAAAAAAGCCTCCTATTTTCAGTCCAAAAAAAAAAGTCTCCTATTTGTGAACCAACGTAAACTAAACAGATAGATACAAATAATAATCGACACATTAGCTTAGACCAAAAACAGAAACAAAAAAACTATAGATTACATACAGGAGCCCTTAAGAGTTAACATCAACTTACAGCATATGACATAAGACTCGAGGCTCATGACAAAAAAAAAAAAAAAAAAACTTTAAGTACAAATATGAGGCATGTAATACCTTATTTTTTCTGAATTAATTTGAATAAAATTAAACATTTTGGGGTTAGCCGTAGATGCATATAGTTTCAGGACTTCATTAACTAATAAACTATTTATTATATTAGCGAGAGAGAAGTGTGATTTGTAAAGTTTGAAAATAAAGAGAGAAGATGGAAAGGTAGGTAGGAAGGTAGGCATGGGATGAAGTCCCTACAGGAGCGGTAGTGGACACAGAGAGGGAGGAGCCCAATAAGCAATAAGCAATAACAAACAACACTCTCGATATTTATTTGGACTAGTAAGCTGAACATTAAACTAATTCAAATTTGTTAACACCTTACATTTCTAATTATTACTGTTTCATGCTCCATTTCTGGTCCCCACTTCAATCTTGTTAATAATTCCATCCATGAGCCCTAACTTTTATTTATGCTAACATCAACATACAAACAAACAAGAGAATTAAATTTGTTAGATCATCACAATTAAGCTTTTTATAACGTGATGATTGGGTGTAAGAACGTTTGTCATTTTATGACAGCTTTGTGATAGACGGTGTAATTGTTATGTATCTTTATTTTTAATAAATATTTGTCGCTTGTATGACATGAACAGCAAATAAATGTATAGATTCATGCATTATATAAATACTCCACAATAAAAGCCTGGCAGGTGATGAAAAAGGTAGTACAAAGTAGAAAGCATATAACATTTTGGTGGCAAAATAGAATTTTAATTTCCTTATTTGAAGTGTTTGATCCATGTGTTGAAAGCTAATTCACAAACATACGTAATGCCCCCAAATAGATAAATAAGTATGAAAAGGAGTGATGTAAAAAGAATTAGTGTTAAATAAATAATTAAGTAAAGTAATTGAAGTGGGTTTGGGAATAGGAGTGAGGAGTGAGGAGGGCATGGCCCATGAGTGAGACTAGTTACGGAAGGAGACAATAACAGCTAAGTAGATCTCCCACCACCTCCGTCCCGTTTCTAAAACGTACATTCATTCATTTATTTACTTTTCCATTTTGGAGTAGTTCATCACATGCTCTTGCTTCCACCTTCCTTAGTATGGTCCCACCCCCACCCCCTCTTCCTCCTTTAACCATTCCCATTCTGATTATAATTTTAAGTAAATTTTCAGTTTTCAAATTTAGTACAAAATCCAAATCTCAAATACTATCTAGCTGCGTCACGTGATCAATCTCAATCCCACGTATTCCCATCCCATCACAACAAAAAATGTTATTAATAACCAGTTAAACAGCAATTAGATTAAATAATTGTTAATGAGTTATAAACATTTAGAAGACACGTGTCCATAATGCAGTGTAAGTACGTACGAGGTGTGATTATAACAGCAATAATAATAAATCTAGTGTTTTGATATTTGAACTAATATAAATATAAGCATGTTAGATTTGATTTGGAGGGTAAAGGGTACAAGGTCGGTGACAATGAGAGAAGAGAAGTAGATAGTCTTGCAAATTATGTAAATTACTATAGCAGCAGCACGGGCAGCAACATAAAAGTATATTCTCACAATAATTAGCTGAGAAATTGAATGAACACACACGTGCTTATTATTTATATATTATTGTAGCTAGGTTTAAGCAAGGACATACATAGATGATATATAACAATGATTGGTGCATGTTTAAACGAGTAGAATGTTTGTACACAAGGTAATTAATTAATAATAAATATGGATTGATTGGAAGATGAATTGTTTTATCCCAATAACATAATTAATCAAGGTGATAAAAGGAGAGATGTGAGAGAGAGGAGAAGGGTTAAAGAGAACAGAAGAGAAGAGTGATAGGGATAGGATTGGTAAGTGGGAAGTGGGAAGAGATCCGTACGAGTTCATATGATTAGATGCCGCGGGTGGGATGCTCGTGCATCTGAATTGTCAAAACTCAAAACATAAAAGAAATTCACACACTCTTTCCTCTTCGATCTCTTCTCTCATCCATCAAATCCACCTCATTCTCATGGGCTCTTTCCTAACTTCCCAATTATCCCATCTAATCACTGTTGAAATTTAATTTTGATGCATCAAAGATGTAAATGGTTTATATAATTTGTGCAATTATATTCATATTTTTAGATGATGTGATTTTACGTAATTAATTACATTGACAGTGTATTAAAATAAAAATTTTATTATTAAACCCTAAAAATATTTAATATAAAACAAATTAAAAAAAAGCCTATACAAATTTTAAAAAGCTCTTCAAGACAATTATTTATGTGTCATTTTAATAAAGAAAGAATTGGAATAAGTGATTTTGCCACAAATTGTTAACATCACAAAATTTGGGCACACATCATAATAGTAGAATAATACAAAGAGTTTAGTTTTGATATAAATTTTTATATTCAAGTGATAAATTAAAAAGGCTTGTAGCTAGTTAACTTTATATGTGATGAAATACGTCATTATTAACAGTAACTATTCATATAAAATTCGTCAGTAAAAGTGAATAATACTAAGCAGTTAACTATTTCCCATCAATATATGACCTATTTTTTTTAATTATTACATTTGTTTTAAATTGTAGACATTAAATTATAAAATATAAATTTAAACATTAAAATTAATCAACATTCACTAACTAAAAATTGGTTCATGTATTTTTTTTTATCTCAAAATTAAATATTTTGTGAATATTTTTTGATATTTTTTGGTGTATATATATTTGGGTATCCGTATGGGTGTGGTATGCGTAGTATGTGTTTAGTAGGGTGTGTGTGTATGATATGTATCTGTCATTGTTAAATTTGGTGTGTGTACAGTGTGTCTGTGCAGTCTGCTGGCACACGCTTGGGGGTGGATCCACTCCTCACAGTCACAAACAGATTCTTCATCATTCGCTTCCAAAAAATCACATCAATTTTGCAGAGTCCTATTTACTACGAATTGAGATAAAACCCCCTCTATCTTTCTATCTCTCAATATCTCACTCCATTTCCACTACTTTGGCCGTATTAGGCCCAGTAGTAGTAGTAGTAGTAGTATAGTAGTAGTACTCACTACTCATCACTTTACTTCCCCCTTCCTCCCAATGCATACCAGTTAACCCTAAATACAATACAAGAAACAGTAATAATGCGGTAATTAAAGTACGAGAGTAGTGTAATTTGAAATGTGAGTTGCTAGTAGTAGTTATATATAGCAGGTGGTGTATGTATATATGTAGTAAGAGATGAAGAGAAACGCAATAGATATATATGGACCCCTTTAGAAATTAAAGGGAGAAGGTACGTACATGTTAATGACGAAAGGGAATTAGATGAATAGTGTAGGAATAGGGACATTGCATATATATGGTACCCCCTGCTCAATCATTTCTCATCTTCTTCACCACTCACCCATAACATGAAACTAATTAACTAACCATCAATTAACATACACACTTTCACTAATAATAACCTTTAAACTCTAATTCTCCTGTACCTTGGCCCTCACTAATTGTCTTCTACTCTTCTCTCCTCCTGCTAACATTTACCATATATGATCAGTAGGTACCATTTAATTTTTGATAGACTTGCTGAATTGACCTTACATTCTTCAACCCTGTCTCTGCCTCCTTTACATGTGCCTCTCTTCTTCCATTGCCAATCCCTTCAATTCAATTCCCACCCTAGTAGACTAGTACGTACTGCAATCTTCAACTTGAATAATTCCATCTTATTAATTAATTATGTCACACATTATTATTAGTTACATTTCAATATATGTCTTACTATTATAAAGAGGTTGGAGCAGTGTTTTAAATTAACTACCTCAAAATTAGGTCATATCATACAGTACAATATATGTACCAGTTTTGAGATAAATAAATTCAGTTTACTAGCTAGGTATATTAGGTTGAAAAATGAAGGATGGAGTTAAATTGGAAGTAGAGAAGAAAAGTGGTAGAGGAATCTGAAAAACAAAGGAAGGAAATGATGTAGGTAGTGTGTTGGAGAGAGATAGAGTACTGTGAACACTGGGCTGGCCTGGGGGAAGCAATACAATTCAAAAATTCAACCCTAGGTAGCAGGTTTGTCCCCAATCTCACTGTGAAATGTGAACCCTAAAGCCTAACAACTAACTCTCTAGCCTTATTTTTGTCCGTGAGAGTGAGATAGATAAAGCTTTCAGCTTTCAACTGGTTCCATGAAATTAACAACAGGACAAGGGAGAAGGGAGAAGGGACTCCCCTCCCCGACCACACCATGTCCCCACTCCCCACTACTACTACTATAATTCTAATATATTATTAATTTAATTTTTATATTCGAATTTTACACGTGTATTTAATTATGTCTTCTGTTTTATATATATAGATATGATGAGATCGGATCGGAGTTGTATAATTGAGGGAATGGCAGGCCCCCCGCTGCTGCCAACTCTTCTCCATATTAATCATGACTGCAACTCATCGAATGTCTCTGTTCCTTTATTATTATTATTATTTCTTATTATTCACTATATATATTCAAACTTACTGTGTTTATTAATAAGCAAGCATAGCAACCCAAACCCTAATAATATTGCAAAAGATTTAAATATAAAAAGTAATTATTAAGAGGACGCAGGCAGAAGACTACTATATATAGCTAGACCCAGTGGCCTCTGATCTCATATAGTGCAGTAGTGCCTTCCTTAATTAGCTGCTGTCAATTCACTCGGTAGTAACTCCCAAACACCCAACACATGCGTTTCTTATTAATTTCACGTGAAGTTTTCATTTAAAATTATTAAATTACACAGTGTTTAGCAAGTAACTTTACATGAAATTGAGTGTACCTGAGTATTCATCTTAATTAATTAATTACTGCAAATACAAGGCAGGCACAAGTGATTAAGCAAGCAGAACATACAGAAGCTCCACTACTCCTGCCTCCTGAAGATGAAGAAAGCCGTGCTTTTGGGGAAAGTAGTTAAGAAGATGAAGAGTATACGTAGATTATACATGAATACATGAATGTATACGTATACGTAGTTGTGAGGTGTGCGGCGGTGTGGTAGAAATGATATATAGTAGGGCCATGGGATGGGAGAGATATATAGCAAATGCAAGGTTTGAAGTGAAATGAAAGGATAGATGGGACTTTGAAACATTGTCAATTAGTGCCTTCTTCCTTCATCAATCATCATTGCTTTGCTTTATTTCCCTCGCTCTCATCAATTTGGACTCATTCTCTCCTTCTTCTTCTTTCCTCTTCTCTATCTATTTTTGTTCAAATCTACTTTCCTTCGTTATTTCTTCTTCTTCATTACCTTCTTTCACTTTATGCTTCAAATCAAGAGGGATGGGACATTATTATTTTCATAGTTTAATTTGGATGGAAAAAGGCTCTTGTCCGATCCCTACCTGCTTGCCAGCAAAAAACACTCAGACATGTAGCCGGCAGTGAGTGCAGAAGGCAGCAATAATGGCGAGGCACAACGAAGATCCAATAATATCAAAACTCGCTTATATATATATATATTATATAACATAATAATAACACCAACTTTCAATATAATTATTCATACTCAAATTATGAACATGACGAAACATGCATGAGAGATAGATATATATGTGTATACAGAGAAAATATAGGTAATTAATAATTTTTAAACCAACAAATCAGTCAATAAAAAACAGAATATTCATAATTATTATTTATATAACGTCCACAATGAAAGTCATAGAACATCTAAAATCTAAAGCAACTATAGCCAACTTTAGAAATAGAACATCTGAAATTTAGAAACAGAACATTCGAAACTTAAATAAATATTGATTGTTGGCTGAATTTTTATTAATTACCAAGCATTATTCGCTGAATTTTTATTGGTTATCTAGTATTATTCATATATATATATATATATATATAACCTATACTACAAGGAGCAGCACCAATGAAGAAGCTTTCACTACCTTCAATTAATACACTATATATTATTGCTTTTGTATCTCATTTTTTTAAATTAAAAAAATCAATAATAATTTGAATTGAATGGATATTCTATTTTTATAGATTTTGGACATTATATTTAAATATATATATATATATATATATGATTATTAACTGCTATCTGTTTGTTATTCATACTTTTTTTTTAATCTTTAATTAAGTTATAGTAATTCAAACTTTCAATGCCAATTTAAAATTATTTTTATTTTGTTAATAATTGATTAGTATTTATTTTTCCATTTTTTTCTTTTTAATATTTATCTATTCACTATTTTATTAAAAAAAATATTTGTTAACAACGTCGAAAAAAAAAAGTAAAATATTCTTACTATTTTATTTTACGGTAATATTACATGTATATATCATTATACACTTCTGTACATTATTTTTAATATGAAAAAATATAAATATCAACACAAAAATTTCTTGTGTTATAAATGATGTGTACGAAGGTATAAAATAGTACACATAGATTAATTCTTTATTTTAATTTCTAAATTTGTCAAATACTTGTTTAGATATATAATGATTTTCTCCCTCCTTACTTCTTAAAGCATTATATAATTTTTTGCATGATGAAATAACACAAAGTGTGATGAATTATAAGCGTATATTCGTTTTCTTTGTATGAATTTATTTGGTAAAATATTATGATTAATTAGTGTCGAAAAAGCAATAATGTATTTAGTATTAAATAAAAATGAGTGGAAAGAGGAGCTAGTTAGTAGTTAGTAGGTATAGTTTGAAGGAGAAAAAGACATGGAGGCGAAAAGGCACGCACGTATGAATGATGTATGAAGTGATTCAGTGAAGTGAAGAAAACGGTAAAAAGCTTCATTTCACATCCCAACATTCAACAAACAAACCAAACCCACTTCCTCTTCCGTACGCTCCTAAACAAAACAAACTTATATCAATTTGTAACCGCTGCACCTCACACTAATAACAAGTAACATTGTAACAACCAGCCTCTCGTGTCGTAACCATGAAATCTTCAATAGATGAAGTTTAGATTCACGATGAGTTAGTCATTGCTCTGTCGAACTTGAATATCATGTAAAATAAAAAAACCCTCTCATGATCCTTTCTTTTCTTCATTTCCTTTTTCACCCCACCCCTCCTCTCCTCTACTTACTACTATTCATCAGCTGATTAAGTTGAGTCATTTGTTCTCTGTGATCAGTACTGTACTTAATTAGCTTGTGAATTGTGATATGGAGGTCCCGGTGAGCCGGTCCCATTTAAGCGGGGGTGGGGGCCCACAGTGCCGCACCACATGATCATGATGTGATGATAATATATCTTTATATGTTATGGATTGATTGTATATGGTGTATGATCGATCGATGATACCGTAATAATAATAACAATAATATAATATAATATATGTTGATGATAATGAAATAATATAATAAAGAATGACAGAGTTGGGCTACGGAACTTTATGCGTGTGTGTGATAATGTCCGATGGCTGGCAATCCCACTCATTCATCATCATCATCTTCATCAATCATCACAGTACATTTTATGGTCCTGCCTAGGATGGTCCGTAAATCTACGTACCATAAGAATTACAACACAACATAACACAACACTATTATTATTATTTGAAAACTCAGATTTCGTTAACTTTATATGAATTTAATATTTTATCACTTTACCTTATTATTATTATTATTATTATTATTATTATTATTTGCAGCTATACGATACAAACACTCAAGATTAAACTACACTACTAGCTATTTACAAGAGCTTTGACCACGTACAACAGTTTACACGAATACACTTGCATTTCAATCACAATTTGTAATATGTATGTAAATGCTTCTTCTCTTATTTCAAAAGGAAAAAAATAATGTAGTCTTCTAAAAATATTTGTGTTCAATATTAGTGGAACTTTTAATTTTGGCCTTTACCACTTATCATAGATCATGGATATATTCTAACAGAAAGAGGAACCACTTAAACTCATTAATTTTTACATCATAAACTGTAGCATTACTGAAATAATTGTACGTGGTCCAAAATGACAAGTAACTAGTGACTTGTTTTACCAGTGAATTGAATCAGTCAATAGATAGATTAGCTTTTTGTCTTTGAAATCAAAGATTCTTTTCAAGATTAGCTCATAGTAGCATCTAAGCACCCAAAAAGTCATAGCATCTATGGCAGAATATACTTCCATTCAATTTTTATTACTATAAATATTTTCAACTATTTATCATATTAATAAAATCTACTTTTATTTGGGAAAAAAAACTAGATGCGAAAATTTTAATTTTTTTTTAATATAACAACGAGTGTTATTTTGTGCATATAAAAATGACATTTGTATTTATTTTTTTGTATACAACTCTTTTATATAATTTTTTTATCATTTTAAAAGACAAGTTTTTTTTTATTTTATTTCTCTCATTTTCTATTATTTACTTTTCATAATAAAAATAAATTAAAAGGTGTATAAAAAAATTATTCAAAGGTAATGTTTAATTATAACAATACTCTTGTGGATATACAT
>JASCZI010241890.1:28022-47295 GCA_036250425.1 Stylosanthes scabra | reverse complement strand
AATATATATATATATATATATATATATATATATGTATATATATATATGTATATATATATATATATATATATATATATTTGTATGTTCAAAATGCAATAATCCAAAGCAATGCAAGTTTTCTACTATTTGGAGGAAGCGTGCTTAATTGACCCACTTGACTCCCTTTAATCAAGCCAGCCATTATCGATTAATAATAAGCAGCACCACATACATAAACAACAAAAGCAACTCATGTTAAATAATTTTCGCTTGTTCTTGGTGCTGGTCTCATCATCTCATGTTATTATATTTGTGACTTGTGAGCCCTATCATTATATGTATAATTAAGTGCAGTGCATAAAGCACTAATAAAAAGTTGATTTGATAGGTACATGCTTTTCTATTATTCTGTATATATTCAAGGTTGAGTTCAAGTTTCATTTATGGAAAAAGTAAAAAAAAAAAAAAAAAAGTCCTATATACCAAGAGAAGTAATTTTAACATATAGCAGTAAATGATATTAATTTTGATGCATTATTAAGAAGACGGTATAAAATTACTTTTATAATGAGCGTGAAAATTAAATTGATAAACAAAGAGTGCCTTATATTTAGAAAAAAACGATGGAGCTAATATATTATGACCAATAAAGAGGCAATGCATAATTACGAATGATAACTCATATAAATTTTGGATGATAACATAATTATTGGCTCTCTAATGACTCTCTAATGATGATTCTGTCGTATTATTATTATATTTAATAAGAGAAAAAATTATAAAAAATACTCACAAAATATTTAAGATCTGACAAAATTACTTATAAATAAAAAAAATAATTTTTTATTCATGAAATATAAATTTTGTTTGTTAAAAGAATAATTTTAATATATTATTTAAAAAATTTTGATAAATAAAATTCATTTTTTATTAATAAATTTTTTTTTTATTTATAAATAATTTTATAAGCGTTCAAATCTTTGGTGAGTAATTTTAATATATATAAGTAGGGTGAGTTGAATAAAGAGGGAGGGAGATAAAAGCAAAGGAGCGTTAGGGATGGGATTAGTGTTTAAAGGTTAATGTCGGCAGAATCCGTTGGAGTAATTTGTAATGGTATAAGAGATTAGGTGGCCCGTGATAGATATGATGAGTGAAGAGTGAGGAGAGTATAATAATAATAATAATGAAATGACAAGAATAACACTAGTAGCTAGCTAGCATTGGCATGGTAGGGTATGCAATTGACGTAAGTAACTGAGTGATGAACCACCCATACAAAGAGGACGCCCCAATCAAAATAATAACTCCTTTTCCCCTTTCTCAAGTGAAAGTGCCAAAATAACAATAAATGGAAACTGTGTTGTCCCATGATGCCAATTTAGAAATTGTACCCATCGACAAAGAACAATCATCATCATCATCGCATACATTACATACATTGCCGTACATTCTCTTCATCTCATCATATCTTCATTATATTTTGAACCTTACTTACCAACAAACTACATTTTATTATTTTACTTATTCTTCATCATTCGAGGGAAACATGTAGACATGTTTGCATCTTCATTTCATAGAAGAATGCAATATTGGCTACAATGAAGGGATACATAATAGCATTATATATGGGGACGGTGCCTTACAACTATATACTATATTTATATAATCCGATATAATTAACATTTTCTTTTCCCTCTTTCTAGATGGCTAGATCGATCTATGCCAATTTGATAAGCTAAAAAGCTCATGAATTAAGGGTCTATAAAATTATTTTAATTATATAGATACATGGTTGTAGCGAGAAGACAAAAGTGGCACTGCTAAGACAGCAAGATCAAGAGGTTTGTCCATTAATTTATTTCACCCATGTCGTTTCTTGTCACCGATCTTCCCCTCTTTCACATATCACGGAGCACAAGAAAATCTAACTTTTCCAGTTCAACCATTCTCCGAAGAAGGAAATAAAAACATATATATATAAGAATACAATCACACAATTCACATCATCATTTGACTAGAAGAATGCAGCATGCATGATGGATGGATGGATGGATGAGCTAGCTAGAAGCACTTTTGTATAAAGTTGTATAGAGGAGGTGAGGTTATTACAATAGTGAATAAATACAAACAAGTAGTAGGATCCAAACAAAGGAGGAAAAAGCATGACATGTTGCTGAATCAGTTTAAAATTAAATATTTATGAAGGAAAGCCATTGAATGAGGAAGAAATGAGAATAATGATATATACATGTTAGATTAGTGGGTAACATGTAGGATTAGGATATTGATATAGCAATAATAAAGTGGCATCCTTATATCACTTTTGTATTTTATATATTTTTTTTATTATGCTATGTGCACGTCAAAATCAGCCACCGATATATAATATATATTCAAGTACAACATACATACATATGTAATTTAATTCATTTTAGTAAATATTTTATATTTCAATATATATTATACATGGTGATTGATTTTAGTGTGCAAATAAAATTGTCAATGTCTTTATTATTACAAGTAGATCAGAAAAAGAAACCCCGTGAATGCACCATGAGCATGTAAAGTTGATGGAGCATGAAGTGAAGCTCATCACCATTTTGTCGGTTTAATTTATTTGTCAGATATTACAAAGCAAAGTTCAAGGCCATGCAAGCTAATAAGGTAGATGCTTTTTTTTACCGTTTTCTAAACTGTAATTGCTTTTATTTTTTTAGGGATAAAATGATAAACAAAAAGGAGGAGGAGGGTGTGTGGATTGATGATAAAGCAAGCGATCCGATTCTCTCCTCATGAGCACAAAAATAATGAAAGAAATAGTACTTGGCAGGTGGTCTAAAACTCCACCATTTGTAGCAAATGGTTCTTGTCTGTAACTTGATTGGGAAAATAAAGAAAACCCTAGTTTCCACCAGAGGCTGCTTCTTCTTCTGCATTATAGACATAGGCACCCTTTATTTCATTTCTTTTTGCTCCAATTCACCACCATAGGGGGTACATCATGAATAATAATTACTTAATTTTTGTGTGGATCCTTATGGTTAATCTTTCCCATAAAAGCCTTCACCTAATACCCCCCTCCTCTTGCTAGCTAGGGTCATCCTCCAATGGGGCTTAAAAGCTTTCATAAGTTGTTGGAAGCTCCAAACAAATAGAAAGAGAGAGAGAAAGAAATAACGCTACCTAGCTAAGAAATTATGGTCACACTCTCTCTCTCTCTCTCTCTGTGGTCCATTCCCTAACAATCTCTAACTGAAAATTGTTCCTTCTGGTTTATTAGTCCCCCGTGCACCCAAAACAAAACAAGTGTTTTCTTTCTTCTCACTTAATTAATTAATTAAAGATAAGATTATATATATATATATCATATGAGTAACAATTCAAGATAGAGATGGTGTTAAATTAATACTAAGTCATGCTTGTCCTGCATCTGAAGATTATAGAATATGCATATTAAATAAATTGTTACTGAACGGTACAAATACAGATGGATATATAATTAATGAAATGAGGGACATGTATGTTGTATATTGAAAATTTCTCAATGATGATAATGATGACCCTTAATTCCAAATTTGAGTTGTAACTTTTCCCAGCATAATTTGGAGGAGGTTTACAATTTACATACACACACTTTTGATTCAAAACAAGAGCAAAAGGACACCAAGATTATATAATATTCAAAACTCATCAGACAAGATTACCAACTAGCAAGCCAAGAACCACATAAAAATATAAATAATTCTGGGGATTGGAACAGCTACACCTACATCATACATATCAGAAAAATGTTTGTCATGTGCAATAAACCAACCACCATACCATAGTCTTCAAATAAAAATTCCCTGCTCAGTTATTTAAATTAAAATTTCTGGACAAATTAAAATAAACAAGACAATTAAAAAAAAAAAGAGGCAAAAACATAAAAATATCTCACTCTTCAAACAGATCGCGATAAGATCAGCTGAAAGGAGAGTTTCTAGTTAAAAACCTCACAGCAATTTCAACCGGTGTACAAATAAAATTGTTGTTTTATTTATTGTCGTAATAAGAAATTAAAATCCCTTAAATTATGGATCGAAAGAGTACCTGTTTAGGTCATTCAATTCCCATGGCGGACCGTCGTCTCCATGGTCATCATTATAAACAGAATTCGCCGATCTCTAAAATCTGCATCATCTCAAAATTCCGATCTCTTCTGATATACATGTCAAATTAAAATTGCGAAAAATTGAAAAAAGAAGTATGTTATGTTATAAAAAATGGAAATAATTGGAAAGATGGAGAAAGTGGAAGGTAATTTAGGCGTTTTGACCCTATCTGTATCTTCCCACAGCTTTATTGAACCGCAACGACGCAACTGTTAGAAGAAGAGTGCCATGGCATGCATGCAATTAGATGCAGTTCAAGAAAGCTGTGGAAGAATACAAAGAGGGCCATATCATATCATGCATATTCCACACATCATCATTCTTTTTCTCATGGAACAAGATTCACAGCATAATCAGAACCCTAAACCTGATCCATCACCAACACAAAGAAAGATAAAAAGAGGCTGAGTGTGAGAGAGTGAGAGAGAGAAGAATGTAAGGCTAGGGAAGGAGAGACGTGGTATTTATAGCACAATTTAGGGGTTTTATTGAAATTTCATCATTTTTATTTTTTTATTTTTTAATTTTTTTTTCTTTTCTTACTTTTACATCAATCCCTAGAAGAATATTGGGGCTAAGATTATACGGATTACTGAAGCACGCCTTTTTTTCTCGAACCCTAATTAAAAAGCTGACTACGTTTGATCCCAATTAGGGGAATAGGGATTAGACTGCTAAAATAATGAAACAAAGAAAAGAATTGTTTTTAATTGGCGTAAAAAAGTGATTTAATATTTGTGCGGCTATGATGCAACTTTCCGGATCAAACGGTGGCGGTTACCATTCGCGGGGGGCACACCGTGGGGCCCACACTCAGATCTGTCTTCTTGTTCCGACGATAACTCTGCACTTCACGCGCTCCTTCCACCGTTTACTTCACTCGATCATCCAGCCGGCGAAATAAACAAACATTAATCCCTCAAAAATTTCTTTTGAAAAATACTAACTAGTGAACATATAGTAATAAATTGGTAGTCACCAAAAAAATATAATAATAAATTGGTAGCCAACGTATAAATAAATAAGTTATGAATAATAATTTATATATTTGGTGAATAATATTTTAATATTTATTTATATTTTAGATGATATTAAATTCTGATTCTATAATATTAATTCTGTAACATTATTCATTTCTATTATGCTCGATACCAAAATAAAAATTTCAATTATGCTTCTCCATCAGTTAACCACATTATCTTCTTCCATAGTCCATACATGATGATGAAAGCATCATCTTTCTTCTTCTTCCCTCAATTACAATTTAGTTTTCATTTATGCATTAACATTGCTCTTTCTAAAGTAAAGGAGAGTAAGGCCAACCTTTTTTCTTGTGCAGTTTTTTTTAAAGAAAAAAAGTTAAATTAAAAATCATAAATTAATTCGTCATTTTTTTATCTTGTATAATCTATATTGTCTAACAGATGTACGAGGTCAGTAAGAAATAGCTTGCAAATCAGTATTTGCTACACGAATGAAATAAGAGTTTGTTTGATTCATCATGTTGACGGGCAAACAAATTCGGGTAAACCCTATTGTCGTACTAAAAGGTTGATGGTCATATATATATTTTTAGTTAAAATATAAGAATACCACATTAAAAAAATGTTGAAATTTAATTTTTAAAGACCGTTAATGTAAATTTTTTTTATACAAATAACTAATTGTATATTATTAAATCATTCAAATAATTAATTTTAAATTTTAATTATCATTGAGTGTATCAAAATTAAAAAAATACTACATACCATAAAAATTAGTATTACCTTGTTCTATGATCTCTGTACTACTGGGCCATGCTAAACATACAAAATACATATAAATTTTTCACAATTTAAATATTTTACGGCACAAAAACCTAATTATTTCGTGTTGAAGGAAATAATAAAAATTAAAATTAAAAACCAAAACCTTGATTTCAAACATATGTTTGAAATATGAAAACTTAGGAGTTAGGACGCAATATTTAAAGATTTTTTTTTGTGAATGATATATTTCAAGATGCCATTGGATGGTCGGTGTAACAATTTTCCATTTTTGTATGTGTATTTTTTCTTTTGGATAATTGTTTGTGTATTTCTTATATACATATAGCAGAAGAAAAGTCATTTGCCTTTTACATTAATTTATTACTATAAAATAATTTTAACAAAAAGATAAATTGGTAGCAGTTAGCAGCACTAATCTTACAACTATTTTTTTTTACGAAAAAATATGAGTAATCAATAACAAGCAGGCAACAATCAGTTAATTTTATATTTTTTCAAAAATAGAACATTCAAAATTTAAAAAAATAGAACATTCACTTTAAATTATTGATTGATTGGCTGAATTTTTATTGGTTATCCTAGTCTTATTATTTTTTATAGGTACAACATATAAAATGAGAAACCACCTTTGATTTTTCCCGCAATAACACTTTTTTTTAAAAAAAAAAACATAATTACATTTATCATTTAATTTTGATGCATTTAGTGTAATATTTTTATACATAGAAAAAATAAAAAAATTTAAAGTGTCAAATAAATTAATTGATATCTCATTTTATAAATTTTTTGTTTCTTTTTGTTATTAAATATATGTGATTAACTCTCATACTTAAATCTTAAACATTATTATTTCTCTAAAATTACTCAAAAAAATTAACTATTTTAATTTCACAATCGTCAACACGTAAATTATCGTTTAGAAGAACAATAAATATAATTGAACATTTGCATTTAAAGATAGCTAGTATATAAAATTTAGGGTAAAATATTATTTTTGTCCCTGACGTTTATGCTAAGTTTTAAAGATGTTCCTAACGTTTAAAACATCTTATTTATGTCTCCAACGTTTTGAAATCGTATCGATCTTGTCCCACCATTAATTCTATTATAATAAATTCTAATAATCTACTTTTTCAAATGCAAAATTAATTAACTAACAACTTTATAAATGCAATCTTTATAACAATCACACTTGAATAACTAAAAAAATAGTAAGATTTGGATGAGGAATGAAGAAGAAGTGTTATATGTTTTTCTTCTTTTCGTCTTTGGATTATGTTCGAATAATGTGAGAAATAATAATGAGCATAAATGAAGTGTACATGTCACTTATAATATTTTGGTGTTGTAAACTAACATCTACGTTTATGATTTTGTTAATAATTTTTTGTATTGCTTGACAATGAAATAAAATTGATATGATTTCAAAATGTTAGAAACACAAATAAGACATTTTAAATATTAAGTATATTTTTAGAAGTACCAAAAATAATAATGAAATTAAAGAAGAAATAAATAAATAAAAAAAAGCATGTGGGAGTGCGGGGTCAGTATTAGGAATAAATAGCAGTAATGGAGACGAATGTTAGCTGTGGCGTATGGACGTGCTATATATATATATATATATGTATGGTTTGGTAGTCTGTGGTGGGTTACGTTGATGGGTTGTCACTGCCGCCATATATATGATCCCATGTGATCAGAGACTTCATGCAAGCTAAGCCCTCGTCGATCTTCATTCTTGACGCATCACTTTCATCATCAATGTGCTCCAGCAGCTGGAGCCTCCGGTACTACTCTATCTTTATACCCTTCAAACTTCAATCACAAACACCATAACGTACAAATTGCAATATTATGCGGAAATTAACTAAAAGTGATTTAGTAATGATGATCATGACATATTTCAATAATAATTTTAAATGTAATTTTAATGTACTGACAATGAAAAATGGTTTATACAGTCGTATAATTGCATTTATTATTTTGAATGACTAATCATGTATCAATAATTTTTTTTAATGACGTGTATTATCTAATTATATGCATTTACAAAAAGAAATTTCCTTTTGTAATAAAATAATGCAATAAGAATTATATATTCATAAATTAAATTGACTAAAAAATAACTCTTCTCATTTAATAGTATAGTGAATAGTATATTTAAATATATTTTGTGATATATTTCCCCAAAATGCTTATTACTAATTAAGAAACAAGATATATAGTGAAACAATAAAAATAATATCTATTGGTATAACATTTCTGAAAATCATATTTTTATATTAGAAACCTTGAAATAAACTTCTACTAATAAGGGATCATATATGTATATGGTAGCACCAACATAAAAAAGGATTTATTTAGTTATGTTTTGAACTAGATCAACTACTACTTAGTGAGAATAATGAAGGGTAAACTAGCAAATCATTCCCATTTTTTTTAACAAATTGACAAAAATAACACCCATTTTTTATAATGAGAAAAATATAATAAAAATATTTTAAAATACGATAAAAATAATAAAATAAAAATTATAAGTGAGAAATTACTTTTATAGTTGGCAAATCGATGATTAAGCTTTTAACACAAAATTTTATTGAAGTATTTGGATAATAATTTAGAAAGTACATACAAAAAATTGGACCAATATTTGAGCTCTAAAACTTTTGTTATCATTTAAAAAAAATAAAAATATATATATACTTAGTGAAAAATCTCTAAATTTTGAGGAAAAAATGTTTCAATTTTCTAATCATATTTGCAAAAAATTACATCCAAATCTAATACTAACAAAATAAAAAAAATTGAAAAAATAATTTAATAATTAAAATGTGTGGAGAATTAAAATATTCCACTAAAATCATATATCTATTCATAAATATATAATAATTGATTTATTGTATTGATAGTATTTTTATTTTAAAAAACAGGAGAAATGACACATGATTCAGGTGTTGATTCTTGAATAGGTGTGTTTATAAGATGGTGGTAGAAGAACGCATGAGGAATGGAGTAAAATAAAAAGGAAAGAGGATGTGATATAATTAGAGGGGAGGCGCGTGAGGCATGGAAGCGAGTGGGGGTGTAAAAGAATGGAGGAATGAGGGGGAAAATAAGCCCCGAAACGAGGAACAGAAATTTCGGGATCACATGGCGGCACGTGGGACACTACCCCACCGCAACGCGCTACTTTGCGAGTGTATCTCTAATTAAACTCGTCAATTCTGAGTTAATCGAAAATATCAATATTAGGTTACCAATAAAAATTCAGTCAATATTAATTAATAATTTAAATTAAGTATTTTATTTTTTTAGATTTTAAATGTTTTATTTTTAGATTTCGAATATTCTATTTCTAAAGTTGAGTTACTTTATGTTTCAAATGTTTTATAACTTTTATTATTGACATTATATAAATATTATTAATTTTTATTAGTTAATTTATTATTTAAAAATTATTAATTATCTGTATTATCCTAACTAAAAATGAGAATTAAAGAGTGGTAACGAGTATTGTGTGTGTTCTGTGTTGGGACCAAATTGAGCGTTTGCATTTTCATTATTTATTTATTTTTGTAGTGGTTCCCGCGCTTTTCCCGGGACGAAGGTCGCTTTGTCGGCCATCTCATCTCTTCTCTACTCTTTGAATTTACACACACAAACAAAAACCATTCTTTTCTTGATTGGATCAAAATGTTAGATACCATCTCAACACTTACAAATACATCCACAACCTAGGTGCAAAACAATATCAACGCTAATTAACCTTACTTTTGTATTTACTTGCTATAGAATTAATTGAATGAGCATTTTAATTGTTGAATTTCCCTACCCCACCTTAGAAAAACAAAAATGTCATGCACATATAAAAAATACTTGTTAAATTGATCATTATTATTAGAATAATGCTTCGGAATTATCATTAGAGAGTCAATAGAGAGTCAATAATTAAGTTATCATCCAAAGTTTATATGAATTATCATCCATAACTCATATATCCAACAATAAATTATCATCCAAAATTTATATAACTTATCATCCGTAATATATGTTGGTTCCTACTAATAATAATATGTTAGTTCGTAGTCTTTTTTATTATTATTGTTATTATTTACATGTAATTGTTTTAATGTCTAATTTTTAGTGTATAACTAATATAGTTGTTAATATATATATATATATATATTGAAAAATCAATCAATGTTTTTAAATTTAATAAAAATAATACACATACATTTGATATTTTAGAATTTTTTATTATTCAATTATAAAATATTTAATTAGATTTAATTATTCTATCATGATATGTTTGATTATTCTAGTATAATTAATTAATGTGTGAATCAATATGTGTAATATAAATAAATGTATATAGTAGTTAATTTGGTAGCTCAATTATGAGGTGTACTTGAAATTTTTTAATTCAAAATTATGGGCTTTTAGAATATGAATTACTAATTTCTTATTAGAAATATTTATTTATACATAAATCATCCACATTTTCTAATTGATGGTCAAATTAAAGGCATCTTGATAGCCAAAAGTTGTATAACCTGCTACAGTGATGGACGTATATATAAAATAGTGGAGAGCCACATGGCCTCTATATTTTTTTATCTATTTTTTTATATGATAATGCTAATTTGCCATTTCAATTCCTTATTTAATTTATTCTTTCAAATCGGGCCATGCACATATGCATGAATAATTTCCTGACCCACTTATTATTGTTGCATTTTATATATTTTATAGAAGAAAACGTTAATCAAACATTGGGTTTTTGTTTTTTTAATAAACGGAAAATTAAAAAAACCGATTACATGTGTAAATATAATAATATTAGTAGTGAGTAAGAAGGTACAATACAAAGCATGCAAAGTACATAGGAACAAAGTAGCCACAACATACCAAAACTGATACTAATAAGGAGAACATGTGCATGGTAGGGTTGTCCAATCTCTTATTTCCACGTTACAACTTACAACTTTCAAGTTCGAGTTACAACCCATTGTGGTTGGCACTGACAGCGGGATGTTGTGACTTGTGACATGTAACAATTTCATATCATTTTTATTGTATGTTAATGTTAATTAGAAAATTAAAACCCAATGTGTATATGTATTATTTTGTCCTTAGAAAATGTATGAGTGATTTGCATACTAAATTTCAAAATGAGGGTAGTTAGTGTGGTGGTGGGTTCCTCTTTGTTTGCTTAAGTACACACTAATTAGCTGGCAATCACTCCTGCCTAATCTAAACTTTTCCTTTATGTAATTCATTTGATGATAAGATTTGATTTGATGCATAGCACTAATAAATATCATCATCATGCCATCTATTTCATTTTCCCCCCTTATATTATTGCTAACAAACCATCATTTTCTAACATGCTACCTCTATTTGCACAATGTTTTTTTTGGTGACTTCTATTTGCACAATATAAGCAAACTAATTAATATTCCCCCAAAATTGGGTAATGGTATCTGTCTATATCTATACATGACTAGCTCAACCACTTGCCTTCACATGCTCACTCAACTTTTTGTCTATGATACTTCATACATTATCTTAAATTTGATTATTGATTATTGATTATTATAGGTGTAAAAAATGTCCAAATACATAAATAAAGTATATATATGATGAACCAATATAAATAAAAATTATGAGTTTTAAAATTTTTCAATAAAAGCATTATTATCATCATTACATATTCATATAGATTTTAAATACCTCACCAAAAAAATATATGGATTTTAAATAGTATTATGGGTTAAAAATACGTGGCAACATTTTTCTCATATCTTAATTAACTTGATTGATAAAATTAAAGCTTTCCAAATTGTGAGGTTCTTAACAAAAAAATTTTTTTTTTTAGTTTCCTAAGGTATCTCCAATCTTACAGGCCAAAGACCAATCTTCCGCAAATCTGAGCTTCATTTAAAGTTTGTCGCTGGTAAATGGATTGCTACATGCACAAGGTGAGATTCGAACTCCCAACACTTATTTTAGCGGATTAGTAAGCTAATTACTAGACCAACTCATGTTGGTTTAACAAAAATTTACAAGTTGGTAATGACTATTCCTGAAATAATAATATTGGGCATGCTCAAATATGGATCTAGGTGCATTTTAACTACGCAACCTAATTGGATAAGTTGCTGAACAACAAAAACATAATCTATAAGTTTGGCCAACCAAAACTTCATGTATCTGCCGAACTGCTCGGACAAGCTCATCTTTTCGGCCCACGTTATCAGGCCCATCAATCTAGTCCAGTCCATTTTATATTTAGATTTTGTAATGACTTAATTACTTTATTAATGTAATTCTAAGTTGAAACTTGAAAGTAATGGTTGGATAGAACCCTTCCCAAAGTAGCTACTTTCTAAACTTCGAAATTTTAAAATATTTAGGAATATACAATTGAAAATTTGAGACACATTATTTCTATATCTATTGTTGTGTTTTGATATTATGATTGACTCGCTTCAATGTTCAAACTTCAAAGTTTGGGTCATGAAAATTCTATGTACACATATAAAATTTGACTAAAACATATTTTATCATTGAATTTTTTCAACGAAAGAAATTTTGAAAATAGAAAATGAACTTGAATCAACAATCTGAAGAAAAATCGTTGTTGACCTACTGATAAGCATTCAATACTGTTAGAATTCCCAATGTTTTTTTTTTTTTTTTGTGTCTAAAATTTCCAATGTTTATGACAATAAAAATTCAACGGTAACAATAAATAACAAAAATATGTTTTTTCTCTTATCGTTACGGGAAAAAGAAAGCAAAGCACTATTATTGTTTAATAATAATAACAACAAATACATATAATAATATAATTAATAATAATTAAAATGTAATGAAGGATGTCCATAAAATGTTGAACAGAAATGCAGAAATTATGATATGTGTTTGTACTTCACTGGTTGAGATTAAACAAATAGTCAACTTCTGATTAGTCTGGTCCTCGATTTAATTGCATTGGCACTGGAGAGTAAAGAAATTAAAATGATGGGAAATTAGCAACACAAGATGAGAGGTTAGAGGGAATGCAAGTAATTAAGTGTAATTAATCATAAGAATGAAGTTGTCCATGTATGTGAAGCGCAGAAGAGGGAGCGTGAGATGCACGTGCAAGAGTTTAGAGACAGATGCATGGAAATGGATGTATGTCAGTGTATCACTGACACCATCCACCAAACACACATGCCCGACATCATCAGGGAAACTTTGTCTATTTGATTTAACCCACCAATTTGTCTTCCCCCCTCCTCTTTCTTCTCATTACCCAATCAACCTCCTATTTTTATTAAAACCTAGAATTTTATGTACAAGATATTTAATTTATTTTTACGTTTAATATATAATTAAAAATATAATTTATATATAATTTAAGAAAAAAACTAGAAAGTCAATATATTATGGATGATAACTTATTGGATATATGAGTTATCATTGTAATTCATATAAATTTGGATGATAATTTAGTTATTGGCTCCCTAACATTAATTCTCTAGCATTGTTCATAATTTAATATATCTAATTAAACTATTATTTTAAAAATTTTAATTATTAACTTTACATAAAAATAAATACTTTACTTGAATTTTCACTTTATTAAAAATTTACCTCACGCAATACAATTTCAAAGTGGAAACTAGATTTTTTATAAATTTTTTTAAGAAATAGAAAAAACAAATTAACAATTAATTCTTTTTATCTAATAATCTTAAGTATTTTTTTTTTAAAATTTTGTTTACAATAATAACTCAAGTTATAGATTGCCGTTTATTTTTTTAGTATGTTATCTAATTGATTTTCTAACAAAACCGTTAAACATAAGTAAATAACTATGCACGAACACTAAACATCCCAGAAAAGATGACACTTTTTATCATTGATAATTACTCTTTATTCAAATTAAAAAAATCTCGAGTTTATTTATTAAAGAAAAGTGGTTGAGTATTTGTCATCAAAAGAATGAGAATTAATGAAAGTTCCCCACTTCTATTGTTTCTATACAATTCCTTATTGTCCGTTTTTTTTTTTTTTATTTGTTTAAAAAGATAAGACAAAATAAGAAGGAAGGAGGGGGGAGAAGCAATGTTAAAAGAAAAAAAAAAAGGAAAACACAAAACAAAAGAACGAAAGATGAAGAAATAAAATACGGTGCACAAGATAAATAATTAAGAAGAATAAGAATTTATAAAAAACAATTTAAGCATAAAATGATTTATAATATAATTTTAAGCAAAAAATTACAAAGCTTGCTTTTGGAGGTTCCTATATTTCACTCGGAAAAAAACTTCCAAAACATTACAAATTTAACGTATAAGTGTGAGAGATTTTTCGCTTGCTAACTTTTGAAATTCAATTAGACCTACATAATTCTAAAATAACATCAAAACTTATTTGATCAAATGTTGTTGAAACACTCTTATATATGCATATTCCAATGTTGAGCTAACTTGCATTTCTATTCTTTCATTACCTGTAAATCCTATTATATTAATTTAAGAGTTATTTAATTACTTATTTTATTACTTTATTAATTTTTCTTTCTGAAAGCGAGGTTGCTATAATTTCATTTCACATATTTTTTTGTCATCATTTCACAAGTTAGAGGGATTGCTAAGCAGTAAGCAACCTCAATTATTGTGTGAAGCATAGCGATTGAGATTGTGGTGATCGCATGAAAAGTGAAAATAAAGCCCACTATTTGCTTAACCCAAATAACTCTCTTGATTCTGGGTAACCACAGAGCAAGGCCCATACTGTTTTTTTGTACAAAAGAAATTCAAAATCAATGACAGAACTCAGAAAAGATATCAATCAAATGAGTGCTATATAAAAAATTAAGCACCACCAAGTAAAAAAAAACCTTTTTTTTGTGACACATATAAAATATGTAGTTAGCATATTTATGATTTTTTCTTATACTATTTTAAACAAGTCTATTATAAATTTGATTATTTTGATATCTAGTTATTTAGTTGAAAAACTATATGCATCAATATATATAAATATTTACAAAAAATATAGTAATTAATTTCATAACAGTCCTGCTATTTTCACACCCTTTTACTAAATACTAAATTGATACTCTTTTGAAAATACGATAACTGTTTGTTTGTTAATTGTATTTGGTCTATTTTGAGTACTAAAATATATAATTAATTAATAATAACAGTACGGATGTAAAATTGGTAAATAACATTATTCATTTGATAATTGATTTTTAAAATACATAAAATATTTTTGGTTTTACATTTCTTTGTTTTTTGAGAAGGGTTTACTAATACACTTGTTAATAACATCATAAATAAAAAAATTTTTGAATGAATTTTAAAATTCTCAATATATTGAATAGATTAGAAAAATAAAAATTTGTTACTTTTATGCCTTAGTTTTTATTATTTGTTCAACTATAGCTAATGCCTTGTGATAATAATTAAGACTTGACAATTCCTCATCTACAAAACTTTTTTTTTGGTAGAAGAGAAGAGGAGAGAAGCGAGTTTGAAATGAAAGGTTGTAGGCTGAAGAAAAAGGGTGTGAAAGGAAACGGAGAAAAATATGGACTGTGATTGGGCTAAAAGGTGGACGGAGAAGGGACGGAGGGAAGAGAGGGAGGAGGGGCCCTCACTTGGGCTACACTCTCTCGCACGCCCTACACGTACGGTCCCAGCAACCTCATAGACTAAGTTAAAAACTGTGTCACACACATACACTTGTCACATATAAATTAAGGGATGGGCTATAATGATAAAAGCTAGGGTAAGCTTTTGTGGTCCGTTGGCAATGACCGCAACCTCACGGGGCGAAGACTGAAGAAAGAGAAAAAATGATAGTATAGGGAATCTTCAAATTTTCAAACCAAACAAGTTACTCAACCAAAAACCATAAAGAGATAAATAATAATAATAAGAATAATAATGGACCTAAGGAGTCCAAATTGGGAATCCAAAAGTATTGCCCTATTTTAAATGAGTTTTTTCAGAAACCTTATCTCGTGAACAAGTACGCGAACCATAGGCACAACACAACACATAACATAACCCTAGAAAGAAATTTGGGGGAAACTCCAAAGGTCCAATTAGCTTCTCGGGTTCGTTCCAACAAGCCCAATCTCCAGCTCTCTCCGGTGAGCCCTCTCTCTCTCTGCAAAACCCTAGATCTCACTCCGACCACCCTGAAACTCGGTTTCCGAGCTTCTTTTCGTTCCAGATCTGCGCTTTTTGACTCAGATTCCCTTCGCGCAGCTGGTAGATCCCAAACCCTAACTTTTGCGATTCTATTTTGTGTTTCTCTTCAGCTGACGCTTCTTTTGCTCGTTTCTCTCGCGTGAATCGCTTATTTCTTTTTCCTCTTTCATCAGTTTTGTCTACCTTGTTTGTTTTCGAAATATCGAAACTTGATTTGGTTTATTTTTCGGTTTTATTGTCTCGTTTAGTTTCAGCGGGTAGCTGGATTTGTTTGTTTTAGTCGTTAACTTGTCGGATCTGGGTTGCTGGAGACCGCGATTGCGTTTATTTGAAAATTTTGTTTATTACTATTTTATTTATGTGTTATATATACTTTTTCTTCATCAGTTCAAGCATCGTAGTTGGTAGCCCAGTGAAGATCTAGTGTTCCAGTTTTGAAGTTTGACTTTTTTTGGGATGTGTGGGTTATGTTTGATCTAGGTCCTGCAATGGACCTCTTACAGTGAAGTTTGTTTGGGTTCTATTCTGTTGTGTTCATATTATTGTTATGATTATATAATATTAATTGTTTAATGGGCCGACCCGAACCGACCCATCTATGGGCCTAGGTATTCTTTGGGTTCGTAGATAGAGCTCAAATTTCACCGTATACCATGCTTAATGGGATGGCTTATCTAATATTTGATGCTGGTATTCAGTTTGTGACCATATTTGACCGACTTTAAGCTTTTCTCAAACAAGAATATACACTTGAATAGAGGAGGGGCATGGGTATTTGTTCAGTAGTACTCGTTGGGCCTTCTTAGCAAAGTAAAGATGAAATAATTGTCAGTAAATCAGTAATAATATGAGGAAGTATCTGTATCCTTCCTCTTAGTTCATGGCAGCAAAGTAAAGATTCTAAGTGCATAGCCAATAGGCTGTTTTGTCCATCTTGATGTTCTTGTTTTTGTTTGTGTACACCTCATTTAGACTTGTCCATTTTCTGAGATAGACTTACACGAGTACACCTGCACATGCCACCTAAAAGGAAGTCAAGAGAGGAGGCAAACTGAATCTTGTGCACTTTGAAATAATGGGTTTATGAATTCACTTCTAAAATTGAGTTGTTTGTATTATGCCTTGTATTTTTAAGATGTGGGTGAATGCATAATTATATATTCATTTTTATTGTTAATCCAGTGGATAGGATGTATAAAAAATTGGTCTTGCTTCCTTTTCTATTTTCTCTCGACCGACTCATCTTCCTGAAAAAATTGTTTGTAGCTTGCATAAATTGTGATGCATGGTTCTATCCTAAAGAGTTACATCTGATGCTAATTTAGCTTTTGGGCTGCTGTACACTTTCCCAGAACGTTGCTGTGTAAACATGCGTGCTTTTTATTTCATTACTCATGCCTGATATTCATGTGTTTGTTTACGACTATATATGCTAAATGATACCTGATATCATAGGGAAATAATGATCATGTCTTCATCTCTTCCATAAAGTATTAAAGTATAACTATGCTCACCTTTAATTTGCAATTCTTTCTTATTGGTAATGCAGGGAGATACATATCAAGACAAGATGACAACTCTTGAAAAAGACAAAGTGGCGGTGACCCCTGATGTGAAAAGTGATTCTGCCAATGCTGATCCTCAACCTACCAATGATCTGGCTAATTCCAAAACTCAGCCTGAAAACAGTGTGGGAAATTCTGAGCCTCAGCCCAACAAGGATCTCTCTGGTTCCAAAAGAGAGCCTGAGAAAGTACTTCCTGCATCCGAAACCCAGACTGCTAACCACGAATCGGACAACACCAAAGAACCTTTGAACAACAAGCCTGAGAAATCTGAAGCACTACCCAACAACCAGTCAGGTGATACTGGCCCCCCAGACACTAATCAGCCAGTTAACAATCCATCAGTCAACTCTGAAGCTACTCCTGAGGCACCAACCAGCAATGAGCGGGTTGATTCTGAGGCAATTCCAAGCAATGGTGTGGCTCATTCTGAAACACAGACCAGTAATGATGTCACAGAAACACAGCGCATTGATGAGGTGACCTTCTCAGAAACACAGCACACTGAGGTTGTTTTTTCTGAGACTCAGCAAAGCAATGAAGTAGTTATGTCTGAAAAACAGCAAACCAATGAAGTTGTCATTTCTGAATCTCATCCCAGCAGTGAGGTTCTCATGTCTGAGACACAGACCAGCAATGAGGCAATCCAAGAAGCACATGCTGGCAGTGATGTTGTGATGTCAGAAGCTATACCTGAGCATGAGTTGGCTAATTCCTCAACTGATCCCAACAATCAGCTCTCCCTTTCAGAAAATCTTTCTGATCATCATCAATTCACTGATCTCCATATGATTCCAGAAGACCAGCTGCCTCAGCCTGAACCACTACCCCATTCTGAACCACTTCCTAGTTCTGAACCACTGTCAGACAGTCATCTATCAGACATCAAACCATTATCTGAAGATCATCTGGCCCAGTATGATACTCTTCCCAACAATCATCTGCACCATTCGGAGGAACTGTCCAACCACCAGCTAGCTAACTCTGAAGCATTGTCCCATGATCAGCTAGACAATTCCCAAATGATTCCTCACTATGAGCTGACAAATAATGAAATGCTGCATGACAATCCGGTTGTCGGTTCTCAAACACACTATGAGATAGTCAATGCTAATATGCCAAGCTATGAGATTGTAAATGCTGAAACTCCACTGAACCATGAGGAACATACACCAGAAACACAGCCAAGCAAGAGAAGGAAAAAGAAATCTATAGTATGGGAGCACTTTACCATAGAAACAGTCAGTGCTGGATGCAGAAGGGCATGCTGCAAGCAATGCAAACAAAGTTTTGCCTATAGTACTGGTTCAAAAGTTGCTGGTACAAGCCATCTTAAACGCCACATTGCCAAGGGAACATGTCCAGGGCTTCTGCGTAACCAGGATCCAAATCAGGTGACTCCGTATACGCCACGATCAAGGGGTGGTGGTTCTGCCAATACTGCCAATACTACCAATACACCAAAGCGGCGTTATAGGTCACCCAGCACTCCTTACATCCTTTTTGATCAGGATCGGTGCCGGCATGAGATTGCTAGAATGATCATTATGCATGATTACCCCCTTCACATGGTTGAACATCCA
>JASCZI010241890.1:15548-27926 GCA_036250425.1 Stylosanthes scabra | reverse complement strand
CCTTCAACACTGTTCAAGGAGACTGTGTTGCAACATACTTGATGGAAAAGCAAAACCTTATGAAGTATTTTGAGGGATTACCTGGACGTGTATGTCTGACACTGGACGTTTGGACTTCCTCCCAATCTGTGGGGTATGTTTTGATTACAGGACATTTTGTTGACAGTGATTGGAAGTTGCAGAAGAGAATTCTCAATGTTGTGATGGAGCCATACCCTGATTCTGACTCCGCTCTTAGCCATGCTGTAGCTGTATGCCTTTCAGATTGGAGTTTAGAGGGCAGGCTGTTTTCTATCACATGTAACAAGACTCTGAGTCAAGCTGCCAATGAAAATCTCAGACCTTTGCTTTCTGTGAAGAATCCACTTATCCTCAACGGTCAGTTACTGGTTGGAAATTGCGTTGCTCGCACTTTAAGCAATGTTGCATCTGATTTGTTGGGCGCAGCGCAAGGCATAGTCAACAAAATCCGGGACAGTGTAAAGTATGTGAAGACATCAGAATCTCATGAGGAGAAATTCCTGGAACTTAAGCAGCAACTTCAGGTTCCTAGTGAAAGGAGCCTTTTTATTGATGATCGAACCCAGTGGAATACAACTTATCAGATGCTTGTGGCAGCTTCGGAGCTAAAGGAAGTGTTTTCTTGTTTGGACACTTCTGATCCTGATTACAAGGGGGCTCCATCGATGCAGGACTGGAAGCTGGTTGAGACCCTTTGCACATACTTGAAGCCCCTTTTTGATGCAGCAAACATTCTTACCACAACACCTCATCCCACTCCAATTACCTTCTTTCATGAGATTTGGAAATTGCAGTTGGATCTGTCTCGTGCTGTTATGAATGAGGATCCTTTCATTGGCAACCTCACTAAATCTATGCAAGAGAAGATTGACAAATACTGGAGAGATTGTAGTCTGATTTTGGCACTTGCAGTAGTCATGGATCCTCGCTTCAAGATGAAGCTTGTTGAGTTCAGTTTCACAAAGATCTATGGTGATGATGCTCGTCTTTATGTCAGGATCGTTGATGATGCTATACACGAGATGTTTCATGAGTACGTTACCCTTCCCTTGCCTCTTACACCTGCATATGCAGAAGATGGCAATGGTGGAAACACTAAGGCGGATGGATCCCCTGGAGGAACCCTGTTGTCTGATAATGGTCTTACAGATTTTGATGCCTACATCATGGAAACCAGCAGCCATCAGATGAAGTCTGAATTGGACCAGTATCTGGAAGAATCGCTGTTGCCGCGTGTTCCGGACTTTGACGTGTTGGGCTGGTGGAAGCTAAACAAGCTCAAGTACCCTACACTTTCCAAAATGGCCCGAGACATACTGTCGGTCCCAGTTTCAACCGTTCCTGCTGAGTCCGTGTTTGACACAAAAGGCAAAGAGATGGATCAGTACCGGAGTTCGCTGCGACCGGAGACAGTGGAAGCCCTTGTTTGTGCTAAGGACTGGATGCAGTATGGCGCTGCTGAATCTGCCAATGCCCTCGTGAAAATGGAGTTCTAGATGTGTAGGTAGTTGTACTCTGTATGATGGTAGGTTCCGCTATTTTCTCCTAGTTCTTAGTTTATGTGTTAGGCGCTCGCTCTATGTATAACATTCTGAGTTGTGTTTTGGATGATTGGACGTGAATATCTTAAATTCTAGATCATCTAAGTTTCATGATGCTAGTATATTATTCAAGTTTCGTGATGTATCAATGCTATTCCTCAAACTGCTTTTGCCCCCATCTTGCATTTTCATAACTCAGTCATTTAGTCGCCCTGTTTTGTCCTTGCATATTCTAAACTTTGGGATTTGCATCACTACTTTACATCAAGTAGCATTAGAGATTTCAAGTCTCATGCACTTTTTTTTTTTTCTCCAATCATCACGAGTTGCTACTTCTTAGTACGTGTTTACTTGGTGGTTTTTCCATCACTTTAACGCTTTAAACTATTTTGGCAAAAGTAATACCATTTTCACCCATATATGTCTTGCATGGAAAAGGAAAAAAAGCAGTAACTACTACCTACATTATATTTTATACAAGAATGAAAATATTTGGGATTGAAAATAAGAATTTCATTTTTTTTGGGTATTTAATAAGAATTTCTTTTTTTTTTTTTGTGTAAAATTTAATAAGAATTTCATTTAATAGGTACGATGGTTATTTTGGAAGTTGTTTTTTTTTTTTTTGGGTATTAGGTTATTTTGGGCTAATCTGGAATCCCAATACCCACCCAATCGCGTTATTTTGATGGTTTGAGTCTGATTCAAAGCTGATTAACACAAAACAAGGCAGAAAAGTAATGTGAAGAGTGAAGAGGCCCTTTCCTTTCTAAAGAAATTTCATGTGACAGTACAACACTGCATATAAGATCCCTCCATTGACCTAACTTGAACAAGGAGATGAAGTAGACTGGGGCTGGGCTACCCACTTTGACAGCAGCTATTGGCACAACTCATAATTAATGCCCATGAGCTGTTTGATTAAATGACTCCATTTCCCAAACATGAGGCTATCTTCAATCATCCCCAGCTGTTTCTTCCTTCCTTCTATCCATCCATGTACCATGTTCATGTTCTAGTTGCCTTTTTACGTTTCAACTCTTCTAAGTTTTAAAGCCCAAATCAAGAATCGCAACTATGAATATTGACGAGCATTAGGTGAATTCACTCGGGATGTTTCAACAGCTTTGGGCTTCTATGAGGATTGAGGAGAATGTGGCTTTTCAACTAGTTAACCTACCCGGACCAAAAAAAAAAAAACTAGTTAATCTACATTTCTGAATTCTAAACCAAAAAAAAAAAAATCTACATCTCTGAATCAATTTCTTCTAACAGACTTATAAACATCCTTGAGGTTTGCCAAAAAAAAAAAAAAAAAAGTAAACATCCTTGAGAACATGTTTCTAGCAGACAACTTTGAAAGGTTTAGATTTATTTTTTTATTTACTTTAAAATTTTGTTGGTACTTGCTTTGTCTCAGACAATACATACAATACCAGCTCAGAATTGGTTCATCCACTGCTGAACTTGCTTTGAAGTTTGTACCAAAGAATATGCCAACCAAGAATAGGGAATTCATGATGCTAATGTTAATCGTGCTTATTCAAGTGCAGAATTCCCAAAGGGCAATTCTCAGGACTCATGAATATTAGGATAAACCAGAATCAATAAGAAGGAGGCAAGCATATAGAAACGTTTTTATTTCCATCTAAATTCGAAAACATAGACAACAGCTTCTACCTAACAATGAATGTGGGAGATGAGGGGGGAACTTCTTGTTGCAATTACAACACTATCCTCTCCATATGTAGCAAAACAAAATCCTAATCCCCCCTCGGAATTCTCTTCAAATATTCAACATGTATGATATGATGTAACCTAGCTAAAGTGCTAAACTATCAACAAACACAACAAGACTCATAGCTCCACCACAACCTGGTGAACCCTTTGTCCCTCTTCTGGCAAATGATCAATGTTGAAAGTCACCAACCCAGAGTCACTCTCATACTCGAAATCCACCGCATTTGTTCCCAACACGCACCTCTTCGGTCTGGCCGACGAATAAGCACCAAATTTACCACACCCTTTAACCGCCATCCGAACCACCCCAACCAACCCATCATCACCACCGTCTCCGCCTTTCACCTCATAGGTCAGTTCATCAATGGCCCCACCCGCATTGAACATTTCAATGAGCCCAAGAGCAGCAAAACTGTACCCAGAAGCCAAAACCTTGACAGGCATTACAACAAACACGTCGTGTTCCAACACCTTGAGGGTCACTGGCAGGGCTACATTGTAAGGGAGAACCACTAGCTGCTTGGAGGCGTGGCGATAGAGGGCGCAGTCACCGTTCCACTGGGCGTCACCAGCGGCGGCAGCAGCCTCCGAGATGAGGTGGACATCACGGCCCCTAACATATCCAGTGATGGCATCGGACGTTGTTTGATGGAAGGCATTCTTCCTCTCAGCGGTGCTCCATGCTGCTCCCTGGCAGTTATACACTCCAAGCACACCACCGTACTTGTTCATGTTCCATATCTTCAGCAGGCTTACCCCATCACGGGCCGGGTCCGTGAACAAGCAGTCCTTGGTGGGCCTTCCAGGTAGACGGGCCCGCAACACAGAGCCATCAGGCAAGACCATCTTCCTCAAGAGGTCAAAGTTGTGCTTTCCAGGGGCGTCACTAACATAAATGGGCCCACCGCTTATGGCCCGGGCCGAGCCATGATACTCAGCAGCAGGATGCTGAGAGTGGAACATATCCCAATCGGGCTGCATAATCTCCCCAAGGAAGATGCTATTGTACGCCACAGACGCAATGTGTATAGTATGCGAAACCGGATCTCGCGGGTAGAAATCATCCGAAGCCCTCACCACCGCCGTCTGCTTCGAGCTGCATAACAAAAACTCCATCAAAATCAATCATTCCTGTTTCGAGGTACATTTAACATTACCGGTAAATAAATTAAAATAAAAAAGGAGTAGTTAGTTACCAGTAGAGCGCATCAGTATTGTGGCTCATGCAGGCGATGCATCCATTGTCAGGGAAGTTTCTAGAGATTGAGGAATCGAGGGCCTGATGGTATTGTCTAGTGAGCTCAACCCTTCCGCCAAGGCCCGCGCCAAGGGTTTCTAATATGCACTGCACGTCCACCTTAACGCCGTCAATACCGGCAGAGGCGAGATAGCTGTGCAACTGGTCATAGAAAGTGAAGACGTTCTTGGGGTTAACGAGGCCCAAGCCGTGTACGGCCATGGCATCACTCTTCCAGGTGGGCTCATTCTCCACCACACCTTTGGACACCATGGGATACTTCATGACAGATCCGTACTCCTCCATTTCCTTGACACCGGGCCTCACACCGCCCCAGTAACCAGTAATAGCGTGCCAAACGTAAACGAATTTGAGGCCGTGCTTCTTCTTTGCGATATCAACAATGCTCTTGATCCCTGATTTCGGATCTTCTTTGTTCTGAAACTTCTCATTCTCTTTGATTCCTGTCAGCCTCTTCACCGACGGGTTCGCCGTCTCATGCGAGTCACCTCCCACCGACTGCCACCCGTCGTCGATGATTACGAACTTCGGAGGCGCGCCGCCCGCCGCCAGGGACTGGATCCCGGCCTCCACGCCTTCCTGCGTCACCTCCTGGTAGAAAGCGTCCCACGTGCACCACCCGAAGAAATCCACGATTCCTGGAAGCTTCTTCTCGTGCCGCATCCGGAAAGTCTTGAGGTGATTCTTGACCGCCTTGAATGCGTCGTGGATGGTGGCGAAGGGATCGGTGCCGGCGCTGATGAAGAGCGCGTGGCTAAACGACGACGCCTTGGTGTCGGAATCGCCGCTCTCGATGCAAAGCTCGAGCTGGTCACGGTGGTTCCCTTGAAGGCAAGCTCTGAAGGATCCTTCAATGAGAGGGAGGAAGACGGTGTAGACGATCTGGTTGGTCTCGTCACCGTCGTCGGATTCGAGGTGAGAACCGTCCTTGGTCTCAACGAGAAGGAACTGAGTTTCCAATGGAATGTCTCTTCCTTTGTCTCCCATCTTCTGAGCCATCCACCATAGCTTGAAGCGGAAGCACGCCATGAAACGAACGTCCCTTAAGGTTCCGATCGAAACGACGTGGCTGCTGTCGTTTTGATCGAATTGCGCTCCAAGAAACACTCCCTCCACGGGACCCGACGACGACGCTGACGTCTCGATGACGTTATCAGGTACCCCCGTGAGAATGGTTCTCTCCTTCACGATCAGGTTCCGGTCCGAAACCCGAACCGCCGGTTTGATCGTCATTTTCTCTGCCTCTGCTTCCTGATACCTTGTCTGTAATCAATCAATTAAAGCCAGTTAAGTTTGGTAGAGTGATAACTGATAAGAGATTTAGATTTTAGTTTTTACCTTAAAAGAAGAAGAATGTGTGTGTGCTCTTACTGGGAAAAAAGGATAAGAAGATGATGGTGTTGGATGAAGGAGAGTATTAGAAGTGGAGTGATTGTGCCTGAAATAATGGTGAGGATGATAACGTCTTGTTGAGAAGAATGTGAGTGGATGTGGAGAAAGCTTTGGGAATTTGGCGCTATTTATAGTGAGGGAGGAACAACTGTAGAATGATGGATTCAACACCATTGTTAACATGCTTCTTCTGAGGAATTTTGTGATTGGCTTTTTCGTCAAACAAGCACCAATCATAGTCTCCGTTCAGCGCTGTTAACTTACTTTAAAATACTATCTACAATTACTTTATTATTATTATTGCTTCTGGGCCTTTGGGTCGGGTCGCCACGTAGGATCCACGCCGGAAAAACCACTTTCTTGCCCCCACAGACTTGTCGTTACCTACGTGTCTTTTTCTCACGTAAAAAATATCTTGTAATTTATCACGCGAGGTTTCAACTTTCAAGGAGCTTCCATCAAATTCGGGTAAACTCGATACTTTTGACACGTGTAATATCACAGTTGGTAAAAAGGGAAAATTTTACAATTGGAAATGGAAGGGTGTGTTATAAGTCACCTTTGTTTCTCTGTTCTAGTGCTTACGCGCGCGAACCCGCCAAGTTGGAAATTGAAGAACCGTATCCGTATGCGTATAGGGCTGGAATAGTAATATAGTATGGCTCAGCTTGAGAAGCTCAATTACATTTGCGCGTTACTTACATGGGGATGTTAATTTGTGGGTTAAGCATTCCAATTAATATAATATAGGAGGATTAGCATTGACATGTTATGACTTATGACTTTATGAGCATTCTTGGCGTGGTAGCCAACTCTATGAATTGGATGTGGTTTAGTTTATTTATTGATTAAGTCATTAATAATACAACAGGGTCTAAAATCTTAATATTAATTTACGTGGCATATTAAAATTTGTGAAACAACTAAGCAGGTAATTATTGAGGTGATGACGCCCATCTCCAATAATTAGGGGAATGCCAAAAACTGGTTTGATCACGATAGGGGGTTGAGGTGGCCCATCCGTTGTATTGAGGGGATATGTATTTGGAATTTAAAAAAGGGCATTATTAGGGTCTAGCGTATTGAGCTGATTTAGCAGAAGGCAAGTAGCAAAAATGATCTTGGGAATGACTCAGAAAACCATCCACTTGGCCAATTGGTTAGTGGCAGGGTCTGAGCGTTTTGGGGCGGTGTGGCACTGGCACAACCCTTTTGGATTATTTTATAGATTTGAGTTTTGACATGGGTATATAATTTAACTCAATTATTGCCTATTTACATGATCCACGCATGTCGAATGGAATCCATTGTATGATAGGATAAGACCGTGTGAGTTTGTTTCTGAATAGGTTCAAGTAATCAGCAGATATCTCTGTTGGAAGGATCCAATTGATGTGCAAAGTTAGCGAAGAAGCACGATACTCGCGTTTTCGGTCTGCCAATTGCTGTTAAATCTAGTTCATACAAAAAGTGCTAATAGACTATTATTTTTATTGAAGAAGTTAACTAATATTAATTTAAATATAAGAATTATTCACTCTTTACTATTTTTACATATGAAAAGATATAGATATAGCAACAGCGGTTCACTCCGCAGAATAAACACATGCTAAAATCCTAAATCCTAATATAGATCAAGACAAGTGCACCTTCTTTTCGGAGTTTTTGTTATTTATGTGAAAAAAAACAAAGGAAAGCTTATCTGGCGAGTCAGCAATGTAACTTGAATCATTAAATTAAACATTTTGATGAATCATGTGCTTAGTGCGATGCATTGTGGGTCCTTTCCTGGTTTAGTATTATACACAATTATAAAGTGAAATACCCCATTAGCATTTTATAATTACTACGGCATTGCCAGTAGTAACATAACTGAATACACACTATCACTACTATTAACCATAACCATACGCGTGTTAAGGTAGGGTGACAATCTTGATCGTGATCTAATACTACCAGAAGAACAGGTACCACGTGTACGGATCAAAGGCACCTTGTGAAAAGATCTGTTTGACTATGTAGCTATACGAGATGAAATATCAGACATGGCTCATGACATATCAGATTCGCATCTTAAAAGGTTAATAGAAATGGAGAGAAGTGGATGCTTCGAGATGTTTAATAGAAAGGAGACGAAGAATGTTGTAAAGTATGGATAAGTCTAGAGTCTCAATCCAGACTCCAGAGCTTGAATTTTACATGAATTCATGGATGGTTATTGATGGATTTTTTCACTATGCTCCAAATGCATAGACTTGTGTACCTTTGAAAATGATACTGGTGGTAGGTGCAACAGACCAACTGTGGACCAATCTAGAGTTATTGGATTATTATGGATCATGGATCATGGGCGAGTGTAATTAGAATAAAACAATGTTTCAAAATAGGATATATTCGTTTAAGATGTTATCTTTCATATAAATGATGACAATTTATTCTTGAACAGCCACTAAGGAGACATGTCAATCAGATTTGGAGCTTTAATCAATCAAAAGTTCATTATCTACTATACAATAATACTATACTGGATATTTTTTGGCATAATTTTGAATTAAATGACCACTTTAACCATCTTGAAAGGTCACTTTTCTCAGTGGATCTGCACATTAAAGAGCTTTCATTCCACTAGCGTTTAATGAGTCACTAAAAATTAGATTTGTTTTACCAGTCACTAAAAATTAATAATTCAACCAGTAATTCTTAAACCTGAGCAAACTGATTTAATTATTACCGTAACTACATTTATTTGAACAGTTATAATCACATTTACGAGACGCTTTATGTTTGATAAAGCCCCATTCTGCCATAAATTAATATTTAGATAGTAATGGTTAAACAAGCACCAGCTGCATTAACTGAGATTAATTTTTATTTTTCCAATTAGAAAGTTAGACATTCGTACCTGTTTTAGTATCAATGCAGTTCAGCACTTTGAGGTAACTAAATAGTTTTTCTCAACATCAGCAGTATGGCTTCTGAGTCTCTTATTTCCTGGCTTTCTTGTGATTCATCAAGCCCTTGAGAGAAATCAGCATTAGTATAAGTTCTAACTCCAGGGCCATGTCCTCCACTATCCCTTTCCCTTCCTTGCTGCGCTCGCCTCACTTCCTTTTGATGCTCAGTCAGTTCTAATCTCCTTTTCTTAACACTTACAGGCAGTAATTCAATTCTCTTAGATGTCCTATTATGTGTTGCGGTGACTCGGTATCCTGGCAGAGTGCCACTGACTTCCTTAGAGGAATGACATTTTTGAAGAGGTGGTAGGCTTCCCTTCTGGAGTTTTAATTTTCCATTCCTAGATAGTCTGTCAAGGACACAGAGCAGATTCGGCGGGAAATCCAGAATAACTTGTTGGCCGAATGTGGAATTCCAGAATTTGATGGTTGGTTCTGAAATGGAGGGATATGGATGATCAAGAGTTTTTTCAAACAAGGTTTCATGAAGCCTGAGTAAAGCTGAACCAAAGTTCATTGGAGGTTGACTTCTTTTTAAACAACTTAAAATTTCAGTCCACAGATGTTGAAGTTGCTCATTTGTTATTATATCCTGATTTACCATATTTGATAGCCATTGAAGTAGTGGACATGAAATAACCTGCAACCAAGTATACGGTATGTTATATACCATTCAAGCAGAATGGAAAGTTCAAGTAATGGTGGTGTCTATGCAAAAGAAATCCACTTAAATATAGTAAAAGGCAAAGGGAAAAAGGAAGACTAGCTAAAAAAGATATAAGCTTTACTATAATGATTGTCAAATTTAGGGATATAAAGTTGGACTAATTAGTAAGTACTCCCTCACTTTTCCAAGTTGAGAGTCTGAGATTACACTAATGATTAATGTATAACAGAAGTAAAACAACAAACCTCCAGAAAAAGAAGAATATCTTGCTTCCAGTGAAGGCGGGTAACAAAATTTGCTAATGCAGAAGATACTCTGCAATTCATGTGAGAGTCAAATAAGGTAAGCATTGACCAACTAAGTATACACTGACTAGACTACTTAAATTGACTAACCTTGAGGCCCCAACAAAACCAGGAAGTGGGTCTATCACCTCCTTTTTCGTCAACAAATTCATATACCTGAGAAATGCCACAAGAAAGAAATCAATTACTAAATACTGACGATGTTATGATCATAATCTCAGGATTCTGAAAACAGGCCCCTATATAATTTAACAAAAGGAAAGAGTGGGAAAAAAAATATATGCCCATCAAATTGTTTCTTTCATCTCCAATTCAATTTATGTTGAGACCAATTTTGATGTTATGAAGCTCTAGAACAACTAGACCAAAGTTGAAATAGCACTTGTATCATCTAATTTAATTTAATTTAAGAATGAAAAACATAGTCTTACAACTATTTAGGGAAAGAAAGACTAGAACCAGTAACATATAAACAAATATGCAACTTCTTAAGACTTACCCAGCAGCAAATTTTAAGGAGTTCTTTATGCCACAGAGAATTTTGCTCTCACAGTCAGTTTTAGTTATTTCTGTTTCTGAAACTAGTTTTGAAGTCTGAACGTGGTCAAGAATGCATATCATGAAATTGCCAGATAAATGAAGGATACCAAGATCAGCATCATTGCATTTCAAATGAAGTTCAGTGCTGTTCTCAGCCACGTCAATGCTATCATCAAGGCACCTACTTAACAATGTGCACAGATCTCCAGAAAAATTGGTGGTTGTTGAACATCCGAAACCTGAAGCACCAAGAGATTGGTAAAGCGATTTCCATGTTTGAATAACAAGGTCAAGGCTTGGCTTACTTTCTGGTGATACATTATAATTCTCTGAAGAGACACCAGCATTTGACAAGGTCAATCTTGCAGTTTCAGAGTGTACCACAATGGGATAAATTAAAAGATGGCATATGGAAGAATATACAGCACTATCAGACATGGCTTCCCGTAGATACCTGCAGTTTGGATCACGTGCAGAGCCATTCAACCCTTCAGCCAATGGTATCCATATGTTTAAGTGAATTGGTCGAACATCTTTGTACAAGAAGCTAACAGAAGTGAGTAGATTTTCCAGGGAATCACTTGAAGAAAATATGAATTTAAAGTATTCAGACATTCCTTGTGGCTTGCAGTCTGATTGGGAAGAATTCATTGCTAACCGGTCCAACATATGGAAGTAAAGCGCTATCAAATAAACCATTGGAGAAACCTTATCCATATAAGAAACACGACTTACACTAAAATTCAGGTGTTCATTGGGATCGCCTGATTGTGTGCCATCAATGAACTTTAGGTCTAAAGAAAACTTATAGAGAGGAGATCCCAAGATCAAAGAATCTAATTCCTTTGTGACAACTTCTATAAACTGAAGGGAAATGCAGTACAGATCATACTTTTCAGTTCCATCTGTGCATAATTCCTCACATACTTTTTTTATGAATGTCAATAATGATTTCAAGCACAACATAATACCATCATAATTGGTAGATGTACTTTCCAAATCAATTTTGACTCCCTTTAAAACGTATGTAAATATCTTTAAGGCGGCATCATAAACAAGACTTCTGTGATCACAAGTCACTGTTGGTCTTGATGCTTGACAAAGGAGAACAAAAATCATACTAAGATGAAAATCCAATTGACTGATATCCCATGGTAGCCATCTAATTGGATGAAGCTTCCAAGAGCATTTGGCAGACAGAGAAGGCACAGTTTCAGAGATCCTGTCTCTGAACTGGTTAGTTGACTGGCACATGACATCCCTACATTTCTGTGAGATACATTCACTGAACAGATCTAGGCCCAGCCCCCACAACCAGATGCTCTTGCTATCAGGTCCATTCTGAAATATTGCATTTAAAATAGGCTCGAATACCATCTTTATCAATGAGGGATCATTGATAGAGGTTTCGAGCTTATGAAGCAAATAACACCATGTATTCAAGCATGATGAATAAACTGATATATCACACTTACTAGACATAATGCCATTCAGCGGGGTCATTATTAGCCTTATGCTTTTGGAAAAACCATTTGCTTGAACATCACAATTTTTCCTTCCTAATGAATGCTGTTTCTGGAGATGATTTCCCTCATGTGTATGTTTATTGGGAACTAATGTTGTGCAGTGAACAAGAGCATCGATAAGACCTTCCCAAGCAACCTGCACAAACACAACATTTGAAAGGTCACATAAGCTACAATCAAGGAATGATGTCAATAACTAGTCTTCAAATGTAAATTTAATATCTTTAAGCCACTTTGCCATGTCACTTAAACTATTGGACAATCTTCATCCCATACACAAACCATCCCTATGAATCATGGATGACATAATGCAGCCGATCAAATATCGTACCAGTGTAGCGATCTGAACTTGAGGGTCAAGGTCTGTAAATGTACATTCAAGAATTTTCAGTGAATCATTAACTGATTGTCTAGTCTTCAAAGCATGTGATCCG
>JASCZI010241889.1:48256-68740 GCA_036250425.1 Stylosanthes scabra | reverse complement strand
TGGAAAAATACTAGTACAAGCACTTGTGTTGTTCATTATTCTTAGATATTTACGTTTCCGCAAAAATTATTCATTGTTGTTGAGATACTCAATTCACTCCCCTCTTAAGTATCCGTGCTACGTGACTAACATTGGTTGTATTATAGTTGTGTTTCAACTTTTATATATATAAAATAGATAGATAAATAAATAGAAATTTGAAAGACGAAATGGAAATGCAAAGTGTCAGATGCAAATTAAAGTTACAGAAATTAAAAGAGAAATAAGAGAAAGAAGAAGAAGAAACAAAGATTTTTACTAAGAACTAGAAAGAAAAAAAACTAAATTACAAGTGTTTGAGTTCAAAGAAATTACTTAAAATTCTCAATTTAACTATGTGATGCCAAAGGGAGGCTAAGAGCTTTTTCCTAAAAAAACTGAACTAGTTACAATATTTGTCTAACATATTATTTATAGACTATTTTAATAGTTACTTGTTTGAATGCTACTTCCACTCCTTTCAAATTTTAAACATAACTGGTCATAGAGGTGTCAAGAATCCCGACGAAGCGGGGATTCCTACGGGTACCGCCGTGAATGCGGACCCGAACGAGGGAATTTTTCCTGTGGAGACGAGGATGGAAGGAAAAATTTTCCTGAGACAAATGCGGGGATCCAATCGGAGATCTCTACCCCAACCTCAAAATTCCTGTATAATTTAAAGTATCTAAAATATTTTTATTGAATAATTTATACTATAGATTTTTTAGTCATTTCACATTTCATTATGTTATATCATTTTATTTTTTTAGTATATGATATTGAATTTTAAATAATTAGTTATTTTAGACAAAATATATTTAAACGATGTTTCACCTTTTAATTATTTTTTGTACTGATTTTTCAATTTTTTATTAAAATTTCTATTAAAAATACTAAAAAGGAGATGGGGAATGGGAATCTGTGAGGAACAGGGACGAAGCCAAAATTCCACCATGGCGGGAAATGGGACGGGGACGGGGAATGGAAAAACATCCCCCGCCCCCGCCCAGCCCCACCCTACCCCACCCCATTGACACCCCTAATTGGTCCCACTCTTTTTACTTTCTCTGCTGTGAATTTGATGTAGATAATAACCATCATGTGAAACATAAAAACAAAATCGAAATAAATTATTATATTAAACTATTAAAATATAATTTAATACGAAAACTATCAGGAACATATAGTAAAAGAAGAACATGATGTAGACGATGACCATCATGTGAAACAGAAAAACTAAACTGAAATTAATTATTAAATCAAACCGTAATTTATTACTAAAACTAAAAGGAACATGTAGATGATGATGATAATGACAATGACGATAACGCAGGGACGTCATCATGCAAAAGACGAGACACAAACATGAAAGATGAAAGAAGAAAGAGGAATATGTTGACGACGACGACTTCAATTACGATGTAGGAATAACGACGATTACGCAAAAGAAGATGTAGACATGGAAGAAAGAAAGGAAAGAAAAGAAGAAAAGAAAAAGAACACAACAGGGAAAAAAAAAAGGAATAGAAGGGGCACCTAGAGTTTATTGACTTGGACTTAGTTGAGCAAAATAAATGTATACCTATAAATATTGTTATTTAAAAATAAAAAAAGATATTATTAATTTCATTCAGCTTCTTGGTCATTTTATCAAGGATAAACTAGGAATCAGTTTTCTTAAACATTTCTTGACAAAAGAGGATACCAAGGATATCACAGAATTCATGCCTTGGAGCAAAATGGACATTGTTGGAGAAGAAAATATTGGACTTTTTTTAATTCACATTTTTCTAAAGCTGGTGTACAATAAATTAAGAGTAATCTTGATGGCCTCTGCTTGATTCGGAAGGGCTGAGGCCGAAAGATGTAAGTCATCTGCAAAATGTCTGCTCAAACTAATAGGCTCTTAAATTTTGTTAGTGACATTAAGAGTAATTAAGTGAGAAAGACATTCAATACAAAGGACAAAGAGATCATGAAAAATAAGGTCACCTTATCTTATACCTCAAGAGGGAGTGAAAGCAATCATGCTTCTGGAGAAAAAATATTCCACCGAATTAACTATGATAAATCGATATTGTGTGGAAGCCCAATGTCTGGAAGACTGTCAATAATGAATTCTTAATTCTATAGATAATGGGCTTTTTCAGTATCCAATTTAATGGCCAAAAGACTTTTTTTGTTGGCTCTCGTAGAGTGAACAATTTCTAAGGCAATTAGGACATCATCTACACCTTGGTTGCCCAAAACAGATGAGGGCCAATAAAGTTTGTTCATAGCATTTTTCAACTTTTGGGATCAAGGAGATGAGGATCCCATTAACCAATTTTTTTCTTCTTGGTATATCCCAGTCCAGTAGGCCGATGATTAATCCGTCGCTGATCCAAGCTCTATTTAAAAGTTTGTCATTGACCAATGCGTTGTTGTATGAACAAAACAAGATTTAAACCCCTAACACTTGCTTATGAACTAACAAAGATACATTTAACCCAAATTCAAGGTTTTTTTGAAAGAACATGGCTGGGAAACCATCAAGCATACAGCCTTCTAGCCACCCATAAGCCATAAAGAAGATGGCCCTCTTGATTTCTTCTATTATATTCATATTGAAACTAAATATATAAGAAAATTATTTGTTCAAATGTGGTATTGAAGTATTGACATTTGACGACGACAAAAAATCAAAGCCTTGCAAATCCCTTTCAATATTTAACAATGTTCATACAGTTGCTTCCTCATGGTTCATTCATTTTCAGAACCTCTTACATAGATACATATCAAAAGGACCTTTCCGACATGAAAAAACTCACATATCTATTACACAAATCTGTGTCTTCAGAGCAAGCAAGAGACAAACTCATTTATGCTCACAAAGAGTAAGAACGAAAGAATAGAATACAATCATATATCAACAAATTTTTTCAGTGACATACAAAAACAGTGTGATTAGTATCTCTATATATTGCATCTATCATAACCAGAGAACCATGATGGTTCTGCTAGTTTTGCAAGCTCCCCATCCTCTGTACTATCAAAGTGCTCAAGATGATCATGAACACTCTGTGGCTCATCATATATGGGCATGACAAGGTCATCATCATAGGCTGGTCGCATCAATTCTTTCGCACGTGTTTCTGCTAGCTGAACATTGAGTTCACTTATTTCCTTTTCATGTTTCTTCTTAAGCTTTTCCATTTGTTTATAGGCCTTTGAGGCTTCCTGCTCTGCATCCATTGCCCGTTTCTGCGATTATATCTAAAAAAGTCAGTCTCAAATATTCACTGAGCCTTTCGGGATTACATTGGCAGTCAAAACTCAAAAGTAACATAGGAAAATATTTATGAGGAGATCCATTTCCTAAAAAATTGAGACAAATTAGTCTCTTGGGATTCAAACCTCTTCATTGGTCTCTCATCATTCAAGAAAATAACAAACTAATCTCCTTATGGTCACCATGAGTGTCAAAATTCCACATGACTAAGATTTTTGTGCAATGAGATAATACTTTGATTCTTTCAGGAGAAAAACCGCTTTAACATTTATTACCTTTTTAATTAAAAGTTCTTTGACTAAGCTTTTAACCATAAGTATTCTGACAACTAAATAGACAATTTAAAATGCACATTAAAGGTTAAATGAATGAATGCAATAGTAGCATCAAATACTAGAGAAGATCTCCATGTAGAAGATATCATTAATAAATTTGAAGTTACTTGGACCATAATATGAACAGTGGAAGTACAATTGGTTCTTACTAACCTGCGCAGTAGTGACAGCTTCCTCTGCTTCTCTAAGCCGCAAAAGCAATTCGCCTGCAGCTTGCATTGCTTCAGCAGTATCCTTCAATTGGGATTGGAGGCCTCTATTTTCATCCCTTAGGATTCGCCTTTCTTTTTCTCTTTCTGCTTTTAATGCTGAAATTTCTGCAGCAAGGGCATTTATGAACTTGGACTCTGCACCTCTTACCCCTGCCCTGGAAGCTGCTTTCTTGACATCCTCAATTCCTTGCTGGATGTTTCTATGCCTTGCAAGCAAGTGGATATGTTTCTCTTCCAAATCTGCATACTGTTCCAGCAGCCTTGCATGACCTTCAATAGCCATATGCATTGCTTCCTGAAGTTCCTCACTACACTTCCTCTCAGCATCCAATTCCTGCTTCGTCTTTTCAGCTAGCAATCTGTTAGCTTCGAGCTTGGCTCTCAGTTCCTCGGAAAGACAAATCCATCTGCTTTCTGCCTCAGTCCATTTAATTCTTTCCCTTTCAAGTATCACTTCTGCACTCTCCTCTGATGATGCTAGAATTTCATTGGCGTCAGCCCTCTCCTCCTCTTTTGACTCTGCAATTTCATCTGTGGTGGCTTCATCCGTTGACTCCGGGATGGCTGTGAGGGTTGCTGACAACCTAGGTTGAGAGGAATTTGTTAACTGCAACAAGGGATATTGCTTCCTTCCAGATTGAGATGAAGAGTCAATGTAAAACTGAAGCTGGCTTCTTAAACTTTGTATCTCTTCCAGCAACACTTCCCTCTCCCCCAATTTGTAGAAACTCTGATACTCTTCTAGTTCATCTCTTACCCTTTTTAACTCTATCTGCATCTTCAAAACTTCAGGATGATTCTCAAACTTCTCCTTTAAGAGCTGTTGACAGTAGATAAGTTGTTTATAAGCACATAACATAGTCAGAATTCAAAAACCTTAGAAGAACATGTTCTACCTTGTGTTCATGGGCAAGGGCCACATGTTCTTCATCCATGAAGTCCTCAGACGGTAAAACACCATCCATGAGGCTCTCAAGGCGAAGAATTTTATCTTCCCTTGTCTTTGCTACTATGGCATTGCACTCCCTCTCATGTTTGTACTGTTGCACCTACAAATAGGATCGGAAATGGTCATGGGCACAGCAACAAACTAGTAAAACGCTGGGATTTTTTTCTTTTTGACAGGAACACTGGGATGGTTGTAGATAAAAAAGACTTAGGCAGAGAAACTTACCAAGCGGTTAAGCTGCATTATCTCATAATTCTGCTTTGCACAGAATTCTTCAAGTGCCATTTCTCTCCTTATAGATCCTGCCAAAACCTTCTCTACTGCCTGTGACACAGGAAAGATTTATAAACGATATAATAAATTCAAATTATACAGGAAAATACAGCTAAAGTTTTTGCATGTACTTTCAGAACTTGTTTCTTTGGCATATCAGCAGACTCAAGGCTATCAACAGGTACCAACTGTAGGTTTGAGTTAGGACAATCAACGGGTACCAACTGTAGGATTGAGTTGTTGTCAGCTTCATCAGCATCGCCTTCCATTCTGTTTTTACAATTACTACAGGTGAATATAGAAGAATCTTCTTTGACAGTATTGTCAAGAAAAGTCTGCACTCCCACATCAACTTTGTTAGCTGGTACAACTAATCTGGATTCTCTTGGTAGTAATGAAAAACTATAGGATGAACGCCTCAAAGCAGCACTACGACGATGGCCATCAAGAATTTCAAGACCATGGCGTATGCTAGCTGCTAAGTTTTCCGTTTTAGAAAGGAAATTTGGAGCCGTCTGACTTGAAATGGCAGCAGATGAGCTTTTCCGATTTCCTGTTTCAATTCCCATCTCTCTTTCAACATCAAGGTCTTTCTCAGAAGGAGAGAGCCCGGATGAGGACCGCAGACTTTTCCTGCTGCTGCTGAGTCTAGGAGAAATACTGAGAGTTGGGGATTTAAGAAATGGGGATGAATCACTTGGAACTATGCTGAGACTAGTAGCACAATTCATCGTAGCATTAGGAGAATCACTAGACGAATTTGGAGCAGGAAAACCAGTAAAATCCCCAACATAAGATTCACCCACAGGAAGTGAGAAACTGGTTCTTACCATTGAACTGGACAATTTTTCATCAAGACATCTGTTGCCAGAGCAACTAGCAGTATTTTTATCATCACAGGGTTTCGCCATGTCCTGTTCCTTGTCATTTTCTGCAACATTGAAACTATCCAACATAGTGACACTGCAAGAAACAGTGTCATCTTCATGAACACCTTCCTCATCAATCTCCATCTCTTGATCACCATCTTCATCAACACGAGATAATGGTAGTGGTCGACTGAGGCTAGACTGTAATAAATTCAAGCTTCTCCGAATCCAAGCTGCTGAATGACCTCCATTTGAGTCTGCTGGATTGTAACCATTTGCTTTGATTCGATGCAGCTCATCCTAATGATATCATACACTTACATGTTATCCAACACGAACTCCATATGAAAGAAAAACATAAATAAATAAATAAATAAATAAATAAAATAATTGAACATTGTGCCAGAGAGTACCCACCCTTAATTGTCGTATCACTTCTCTCAATTGGTTCACATCTTCCTGCATGACTTCATTAACAACTGCCTTGTTCTTGATAGCTTTGGCACGTTGTGCAAATCTCAGTGTACTGAAAGTTTCACTTCTACAACTACAGGCCCAAATCACATCCAAAAGATCCATAAACATAAGGATTACAAGAAAATGCACATCAAAGACAAATACATATAAAATAAGCACTGGTTTACATACTACCTTTGTGCTGGCGAAATAGCACAAATCATTGCTAATTTTGCATTTCCTCCAAGAGACTCTTGCAATAAAAATGTCAACCTGGAGTCTCTATATGGTATATGGCGCTGCTTTCCTGTCTGAGAAATTTCTGCAAGAATATTGATCAGATTCCTGCATTGCCATTTAAACTCAGTAAGTACTAGCTAAAAAGAAATTCTTGATCCCAGTATACATGTATGTCTACCTTCAACATTTTTCTCTTAAAGATTTCATCTGTGTTATTTTACTTGGTGTGAAACAGGGTAAGAGCATCAAGACTTTGCTTTTCATGTTTGAGCTACAAAGATTACAGAAGCAACTAGCCAACTACTTTTCAGAAAAAATTAAGCACCACACTCGAAACTTGGTCAGGTAATGGAAAAATTATTTAACAGAATATACTGAGGAGTCCATATTATATGCTTGTTAGCACTAAGCAGAATATTTATAAATCCACAATAACTCTCTCACATTTCACACTTATCCAACGCCAGGATATCTTATATTCATATTGTTTTATTTGGCTGATATTTGAGTTCAAATTTCAAAGAAAACCACAGAATATGATGCAAAATCCGGGCATTGATTAAAGCTCATTTAACTTTTAAGTTTTAACAGAATGGTTTTTCACTTTCCATATGGTACCAAATGATTTGCGATATAAAGCATTAATACACGACTAACTAACCGTCATTAATCTCTGATACCAACTCTCAAAGTAATACAAAGACATGTTCAACCATACCCAAGCTGTGAGAGTGATCTATTGATATTGCCGGCTTCCTTCAAACGCTCCCCTGCAGCACCAGTCAATTTTTGTCTTTCTGATCCAGCTAGATCGACAAGATTGATTCTACTTGTTTTAAATCTGCTAGTACCATCTGCTGAGCTCTGCAAAGAAGTATTCACTTCAAATCCCATATACATCACAAGAACGTAAGTAAACGTATCTATCTACAGCAGTTCACTGAGCAGACAAATCTCAGCTCTTCCATTCTCGCTTTTAAGTTTTAACACAATAACACATTAATTTACATCCTAATATCTATCAACCCAAACTCCTCTATAATATCATATAGCCAGTTTATTTATAACACTTAAATTATTTTACATGATAGTTTCCAGGTCATGAGAGAGGCGTATATCACCTTGCATCGAAATTCAACAACGCAAGTGAAAACAGTATGTGAGCGGGAACTCTCGGAATTTATACTGGTTGCACCTACTCTCCTGTTTGTGAATCCCTGCAAAATGAGACGTTGATGATGTAAAATACAAAAAAGAGTTAACAAAAAAATAAATAAATAATGACAAATAGGGATATATGTAATGTAATATGGAGCAACCAACATTTTACCAGGTTGACATTGTATTAATTGATTAAGTAATTATGTTTTATTGAAACAAAAAACAGGCACTATGAATCTCAGGGATATTCCTATTCCTATACCAATATGTTTTGAAATTTAAATTTTAAAATTTCTTTATCTAATTTCATGAAATGAAATCATTCAACTTTACATGAACACTTTCTATCAAGTTACTCATGCTTCTCAACATAAAAAATGACCAACTACAGAAAAAGGTACAGCAGGCATCAAATCAGAACCTTAGATATTATGCCTGAACAGATCATAAGAAAGAAGATACTAAGAGGACATTTTACATTGCTACAACTACAACAAATGTGATAAAACAACTATGATGAATCAATAATCACACCTTTAGTAAAAGCCGAGTTACATCCTTCATCGTCGACACTTGCTCCTCCGTAAGATTTTCTACATAAACACCGGATTTGACATCTTCCCTTATCTGGATACACAACATAAGATCAGTTAGGCTTCGTTTGGATGGAGAGAAGTGGAAGAGAAATGAAGAGAAGTGGAGGAGAAATTGCTAAATTTCTTTGTTAAATTATACATAGAAATTTGTAATTTCTCTTCCCTCCTCTCTACTTCTCTCCAACCAAACGAAGCATTAAAGTATAAAGTAGTAAAAAATAATGATAATGAAAATTTGAAAAAGTTTTATGATGGCCATCGAAGCCTAACATAATTCTCTTTTATCTAGGTCTTGAATCAGCTATGTATCATAGGAAGTGAAAAATAATTGACCAGAGAAAAAATGGAAATTAGGAACTTAGGTGCTTTAGATTTTACCTGTAGGTTTCTTTGATTTGGATCTAAAAGATCCGTGATTTGTTCATTGTATATCTGCAAAAACATATTTTTTATTAACTTTGATTTTTGCATTTCTGTCAAAAAGTATGGATAAGCATCATCATGGAAACTGGAAACATGTAACTGAGAGTCATCCAACCTCAAGAAAAGAGCAATGGCACTGGTAGCTGAGTTGTTTGTCTGAGTGCTTAGTTTGCTCCTGTTCAGGAAAAAATAAATACAACTGATAAACACCACCAAATAGCGCATACACAAACTCTTCAGTGAATGTAAAAAGGGAAAAGAATTATGTGCTTACTTCATTTATGCGTGCAAATAGTCTCTCAAAGACGCGGGGTGTCAGACCCCGTTGTTCACTGGCTGCATTTTCCTCCGACAAAGCATTGGCAGGACCCCACATTGTATAAGTCTTTCCACTCCCAGTCTAATTTTTTTTTTGAAAAAGAATAAATAGATAAGAAGTTATATAACCATAATTTACAACGAACACAACAAAATTCAGAAGTAAAAAGTTATTGGCAATGGAAAATTCGGGTAGAAACCTTCACCTGTCCATAAGCAAACACTGAACTATTGAAACCAGCCAAGCAATTCTCAACCAGAGGCACCCCAACATGCTCGAAAACATCCAACTGGAAAATTGGACTAAGTTTATCAAACACCAAAACTCAAGTAATTAACACATTTGGCAATCAATTCTTTTTGAGGGAGAAAATTATTATTATCTTACTTTGAACTCAAAACAAGCTAATAGAAACTAACAGACACTGTTACTCATTTAAAGAACAAGTTGAACTTTGGAATATCTAGCTGGAAAATTGGAATGAAAAGATTATCATATCAAACAAAACCTCAAGCAGTTAGCATACATTTATTAATCACTTTTTTTGTGTTTGGGAAAGTAACCGATAACTGATTTTACTTTGAACCCAAAAGAAGCAAAACCACCACAGAATATGTCAAATTTTGTCTCAAATAGAAAGTTAAATCCTGCCTGCGTAGCTTCCATATCTGCAACCGAATCAAAGGTGAAAGTCTGGCCATTAATCGACACCGAATCATCAGATATCTTCTGAACTATAGGCTCTTCTTCATCCTTGTCCTTGCACAGTGGCCTCATCCTCACAACAACCTAAAAAAGTAACAAATTAATCAGTTCATCAAAATTGCAGAATTCCCTGTTACTATATTAAGCAGACTAGGAGACAGTAGAGTACCCTAACACCGGAATCGGAAGATCCGGTGGGGACCGAGTTGTCAGCAAAAGCATCGGCGCTGAGCTTCCTCTTGAGAGGATTGGAAGAAGGAGGTCTCGGAGGCAGGGGGCTCTTCAATTTGGCCGGCGAGGGTTTTGAATCGGAAGCGGCCACAGCGAAAATGTTTGGATCTGAGGGAGGTTCGTTCTCTTTTGAGGGTTTGTGCTTGCGAGAGTTGCTTGGCCTGGGTTTGGCAGAGCTTGGGGAAGAGGAACAAGGAAGCTCGGAAGAGGAAGCGTCCCTTAGGGTTGCGTTTTTGGGAAGCATGAAGTGCTTCATTTTCGTTGATGGTGGATCTAGAGAGAGGGAGGGAGAGGAAGATGAGGGTGGAAGAGAGAGAGAGAAGTAGAAGTTGAAGTAGCCGTTGAGGGAGAAGAAGAAGATAGGAATTTGAATAATGGAGAGAGAGAGAGCGAAGATGAGGAATTTGAATTTGTGTTGGATCTGGAGCACCTGTAACGGGTTTGGATCCTGTGACGCTCAAAAGTAAACTCCAAAGACCCATGAATTTTTACGCCCAAAATAATAAAAAATTATAAAGAATGTTATCCACACACTTTTTGCACACACCATATTTACACCCTTATAAAAATACTGTTATTAATACTAAAATAAAATGCAATACAGTTAATAAAAGAGCAGTTACCATATTTTTATACTGGTGTCAATTTAGTGTTTAGGAAAATGGTGTGGAAATAGCAAGACTGAAAAATTATATATTAACCTGCATTTTTTATTTTATTAATTAAAAATAGTTTAAATGCATGATTAATAAATAATCATCTTATTTTTATACAAGTATCAAAACATTTAATTTCTAAATAATGTTATTGAAACAAAATTTTTAAAATAAAATAGTAGTACCGAATTGTTTTTATAGTTTAATTTTGATAAACTCACATTATTCAATCATATATGTTCTTTTGAATGATCATTTACATTAATAATGTAAAAAGTAGTTATTTTTATTGACAAAACTATAATTTTTTTTTAAAAAAAAGTAGTATTAGGTAACTAATAGAATATCAACCAACAATCAGCCAATAAAAAAAGCACTACATACAAAAAACTGCGTAAAAACTAATCATCCGAAATAGTAAAAAGCTATTTATCCGAAATGATAAAAGAGATTATCCGAAATAATAGGAAATAGATCATCTAAAATAGTAAAAATTAAATAATCCAAAATGATGATACTACCACAAAGATAATGATAAATGAGATTGTTAAAGTTAAAAATATATTATCTACCAATACTTTCTCATTAAAACATATTATAATATATGGTTTAAAATCATTATCTATATAAAATGAGTTTAATTTTGATGTACTAACAGTGTTAAATGTTTTACACAGTTGTACATTCACATACGTTCTTTTGGATGGTCAACCACGGTCAATAAAAAAGAAAATTATTTTTGCTGACATAACGTTACATAATTTTATATTCAGAAAAATATTTACTTTCATGTGAATAAGAAGAAGATGTATCTTAATGTGTTGTAGGATATCCGTGTTCATCAAGAAATAAAAGGACTCAAATATATCCCTATTTTTTACCTTTTTGAAATTCTTAGTAATCAAAACTTGCCTCCTCTTCTTCTATAGGAAAGCTATCTCATGTTTCGTGACAAATACCTGAACATAATGTTCATTGGTACGAAAGGTTGTCAATTTTACTTTTATCATTTTGTGAGATTTGTAGTAATAAAAATGCCCTCAAATAAACTGATAATTTCTCTTAAATGACCTAAAAGACTTGCTTGTTAGCTCGCGGCTAAAACCTAAGAAGTTGCGTAACAAAGAAAATTCTTCCATTAACCAACTCAAATCAATGAAATGAGAGTATTTCTCATTGGTGTTCATATAATATTTTCAACCATTCATTTTAAATTTATATAATTATTGATAAACATATGCGATAATGATCATTCTCATATTTATTTTGAGAAATATTTAAGAAACAATAAAAATTAGTCCAAACTTTTTTATTTGTATTAATTAATTATTATTAAAATCAATTACATAAAATTTTAAATATTATATATATAAAATCATGAATGCTAAGTTAAATATAGCGCAATTTACTTAAATAAATATAACCAACTCCAAATTTACCCAAATAAACAAATATAGAGACAATGATATTTTTGTGTAAAATGAACATATATAAAGCGTTGCATGGGTTCCACGATTAAAAAAAATGAAGAAATCGCTGGATCCCTGCAACGATTTTGTACAGGAAACCAAAAAGCAAAAATCGTTCCACCCCTAAAACAATTTTATAGGGTTAAGGGAACCAAGCATAAATCGTTGGTTCCCTACAACGATTTTATGTTGAGTTTACAACCTATAATATGTATTTTGTGTGTGAGGTTTACGTGTGTGAATTTTAGTTGAGTGTTGTTACCGAGTGTTAAAAAATGAGTGATGAAAGAAGTTTCTTGCCTCTTGTTCATTATACGGGAAAGATTAAAAAAAATTCGAAAGTTGGAATTAGATTTAGCAGCAAAAAACCAATTAGTATTTTTGTGTGTTCGTCAACGACACTTGTTGAGTTCCAAAAATATATTATGCAGAAGCTTGGTGTACCTAGTTCAAAACGTGTGGCGAAGTTGTTTTATAGGGCTCCTGTTGTTGTTTCTTAGCATGTGAAGTATGGATCATTTGTAGTTCAGAGCGAAACCGACTTGGAGGTAATATTCCATTGTCGGAGGGATTTTCCGAAGGTCAGGACAACTGAGATATATGCGAAGTTGGAAGATGTTGTTGCTAGCTCAGGTGGATCCAACCCGAATCCCACATCCAATCGAATAGGGGGATCTTCGATTTCAACTCCGGTTGCCCCTGTTGTACCGATAATTTCACCTTGTGTTGCATCCTCTTTTCGTTGCTGACATGCATCACGAAGATGATGATGGGCATGATTTGGAGGATAATTGCATCTTTGGTGAGCTAGTGGCAGCAGTGGCCAACAGTCCACACAACGTTCGTACGTGAGTACAAATAAGTGAGCCATAAGGGATTGAAGAGGCATTAGGTGATGATGAAGATGAGGACAGGGCGGATTTAGAGGGGGGCAGCAGTGGCCCTGGCCTCCCCAGAAATTTTGGTAACTTTATATATTATATAAGATGTCAACACAAAAAAAAAAAAAAACAAATGAACTAAGTGTCTTGGTGGTTAGCAATACATGTTATAACATCAACACTCTTGGTTCGAAACTTGCCCAACTCAAAATGTGTATCCCTCCTCTAATTTTTTACTTTCTTCAACACTTAAATCTATTATATATTAATTAAAAATTAAAAAATAGTTTAATCACTATAATAAACCAAAACCATTTTAGTAATTGATTTATATCTTCATACACACAAAATTAATCTATATTATTTATGATTTCTTCTTTATAATAATAAAATATATATATATACTAAAAAACAAGAATTTTTTTAAAAAATATTAGTTTAAGAGTACTTTTGATAATAATTAATATTAGAATATAAATTTATTGGTTTTAATGAATTTTTTTATTTTGATATAGTAAGTAGAAGTTTTATTAAAATTAATAATATAAAACTACTTTATCTTAATTATTACATCATTTATCCTACAATGTTTAATTATAGTATTATACAACAACAAAAATTGATCATACAAATTTTTTTCGGCCCCCTTCCTGTGATTTCTGGATCCGCCCCTGGATGAGGAGAAACCCGAATTAATTGACGGTGACAGTGACAATGACCACTAGAGTATTCCAACGGAACGCAGTGGCCCATCTAGTTCCGGGTCACATTAATACCCGGAACATTTCTCTGCGTTGGACCTGGAAGCCATGGCACTATCACATGAAGAGAATGATGCATGTGTTGGGTTTGGTGGTGGGGGCTCGGTGGATGTTCTGACGATGCCTAAAGAGTTTGAGATTGGTCAAGTATTCCAAACGAAGGAAGATGCTGTACTCAGTGTGAAGAATTACAGCACTCGTCGTGGAGTTAAGTACAAGGTGAAGGAATCCGATCATGCGAAGTACTACGCAAGATGCAAGAATTTTGGGAGTGGATGAGAATGGTTAATTCTGTTTCACCATTAAAAAAAATACACAACAGTTAAAAAATTTAACGCGCCTACTAAAAAATTTAAAATTTAAAAATTTAAGTTTCGGTTCAACCGGGCTCCTTACAAATCTATAACCCATCAATCACAATTCTAGTTAAACCGGTTAAATTAGGTTTCAAACAAATTCTTTTTTAATATATTTTCTGTTCCGGTTGAACCGGTTCAACAATCCCACAAAATTTCATATTTCCTATTTTACTCTATGTTCCATGTCCATAATCCAACAAGTCTGACTCTATTATATAATAATATCAATCACTATCATAAAAAAAAGATATTTTCAACCTTATATTATAAAGGGATAACTCTTCTTTTGATCACAAAAGTTTAGAGTTAAAATTAAATTAGTCCCAACCTTTTTTCTTTATCAAAATATCACAAAATTTAAATTTCCCTTAAAATTGACCTTTGTATAATTTTGCCCTTCCATTAAGAATTAAATACGAATAATAATAATAATAATAATAAGCACCTCATCTCCACAATCAAAAAAAAAAAATGAAACTTTGGCATCCTCTTCATCTTCTTCATCCATGATCTTCGTGGTGGCCGTGGTTGTGGCCATCAAGGATTCACAATAGTCCCAATTTACAGTCTCGGTGGCGGCGGCGCGAAAAAGGAGCCAATTTACGATTCGAATCCCTAAATTTACCATTCCGCCTCTGCTTGTCAGGAACCCTAGACGAACCCCACCTCAAATTAGAGGAATCATCATAACCACCGGAGCTTCTGTTGGGGCGATCACTGTCGTAATTCCTGAGCTCGCCGCCAAGATGGTTGCGGTTGCTGTCGAGCTCCTCGATGGTGCGCTGGCGCGAGTGGTTTTCCAGCGGGTGTGTCTAGCCTTCCTTCTTCTTGAGTTTTGTGGCGGCAACGACAACAAAAGAGGGGAAGTCGGCGAGTGATTTTCCATCAAGGACAGTGTTGTCATTGATGTTGCTTTTCCGTTGAAGGAGCTCAGCTTCATGTTGATAAGAAAAAAAAATTATGAGATGAGTTCAGAATGGAGATCTGGAGTTGAGTTAAAATGAAGATGAGTTCCGGAGTTCCAAATTTCTCTGCAATATCTAGATGAGTGTCTTCGGCTTTATTAGTTCCATTGATATTGATAGCCTCCAGCCCTCCATAGATAACAAGCAGCTGACATTCTGCACAGCCACTATACTACTTCTTCACAATATATATCCTAATCAATTATCTCTATTACTTCAGTATCAACTTCATGTAATTGTTTTCACTTTCAAGATTCAATTCTACAAATTGAGCTCAGTTTTATTTTAATGAATTTTTTTCTTCTTCTTGATTAGTTTCACAGCACAAATTTAGCTCTGGGAGGCAAAGGCGATGAACCCTCAACCTTCTCCCTTCCATTCTCTATGTTAGAGATATTATTCTATTAATTAGTATATCTATAATTATTAATATGATACACCTCATAAATATAGAATATTAGGCATTAATATTTTGATTATGGTTTTTATCTATAAATAGCTTGTATTTTGTACCTTTTTTCTCACAATTTGCAATACATAATTCTCATCAATCTCTCTCTATTGTGTATTCTCTCTCCCTTTCTAACATGGTATCAAGAGCTTATGTTCTTTCCAAATATTTTTTTGATGGGGATTACATCATGGTATCCTCTATGAAACCTTCTAGTCTTTTGGTTCTTGCACGAAAATCATTTTCGTGCAATGTATTTTTCTTTCTTTTCGGTCATCTTTCCCATAACTGACTATATTATTATTGGATTCTCCTTGACTTTCCGCGTGCACGAAGATTTATGTTCTTGTTTCCTCCAATACCAGATTTGTGGTCCTTTTGCTCTCCCTTGGCAGTTTCGCCAGTCTGTTTGTGAGAGTTCCATCTCCACCTCGGTAGTTTCCTTAGTCTTTCCGTGGGAGTTCCGTCTCCACCTCGACAATTTCGCTAGTATCTCCGTGGGCTGGGAGGTCGATCTCCACTTTTTCGGCAGTTCCTCTTGTTAGTCAATAAGCACAGATACTCAAGAGGGGGGTGAATTGAGTATCTAAACAACAATTATAATTTTTCGCGGAAGTGTAAATATCTAAGAACTATGAACAACACAAGTGCTTGTACTAGTATTTTTCTAAGTGCGTAAATCAATTCTTAGACACTTATAAGGATCTTGTAGTTTCCAAGAGCACTTGATATAATTTAAATGAATTGAAAATAAATAACGAAATTATAAAAGATAAGGGATAGAAGTACGATACACAATTTATAGTGGTTCGGCGCAGCTCTTGCCTACGTCCACTCTTTCTGAAATGCTATTGAGAAGTTCAACTATCACCAAGCTTCAACGTGCTTGATAAACCGTTTACAATCTTGAGCCTAAGATTATAACACCTCACGATCTTACAATAAACCACTCCACTCGAAGTAATCCCAACTTCAAGAATTTACCTTGAGTGTTTATATAGTATTTGTATCTCTCAACTCAAATAATAAGAGAACCAATCTCTTATCTTACAAAAGAAATAAACCAAACTTTGGTCACTCACAAGAAGAGTAGATGATTACAAAATAAACTCTATGAACCAAACAAGAATATCTCCCAAATTTGTGAATAAATCATTTTGAAATTGATATAGAATTGAAGTATGAAGATAGGAAAGCTTAGAATTGATGTTGTGTATGAAATAAGGCTTCAAACCATCTATTTATAAGCATCCCAAAGCATTGGAACGTTATATGGTATATGGATTGGAGCTATTTTGTCAAAACTAGCCGTTATAGGCTATTTTTCAAACCCATAATCGATTATGACATGCCCATAATCGATTATGACACTAGCCGTTATGAAATTTTGAATTTTTAGCACTCATAATAGATTATGGAGACCTTCATAATCGATTATGTGACGTTACCACATCATAATCGATTATGAAGGATGTCATAATCGATTATGGTCACGCTACTTCATCATAATCGGTTTTGTGGCTCTTTTGGGGCTCAAACTAAACGTCCACTATAGACTATTATATATGGATCTGAAGCCCCATACGTTAGCTATATAATGCAATAAGAACTACATCGTTTAGACCTCTGTAGCTCAAGTTATTGCTACTTTAGTGCACAAAGGTCAAGATTGACAGCATGCACTAAGCCTTAAATAAATTGTTTTACACAAACCAAGTTATAAAACATTTACGGCTATTGTATGACTATAGTTTTCATAAAACCTTTTCTTTAGAAGTATTTTCAACTGTGTGTGTGAGAGAGATATATATTTTTGGTTCTTGACAAGAATTTACCTAAGTCCTAAACTCTAAGACATCTTCAATATTGTGGACTTCGTTGTTTCCTTGTCGTTGTTCTCTTGCTTTCAAAGCGAATCCTCAAAACCTTTGATGGTTGTCATTCATCAAAACCTAAACAAATAAACTTTACAAATATTGTAACATGGTTTACACCTCTGCACCCTGTTGTGGTAGTTCCGTCTGCACCTCGTTGTGGCAGTTTTATCTGCATCTCGTTTTGGCAGTTCTGTCTGCATCCCGTTTTGGCAGTCCGTCTGCATCCCGTTTTGGCAGTTTCGTCTGCACCCGTTCTATCAGTTCTGCACCCTTGTTTCGATATCTCTATTTATCAATTTTTAAACTCAAGTTGACACTTGAGTTTGAGGGGGATGTTAAAGATATTATTCTATCAATTAGTATATTTATAATTATTAATATGATACACCTCGTAAATATAGAATATTAGGCATTAATATTTTGATTATGGTTTTTATCTATAAATAACTTGTATTTTGTACCTTGTTTCTCATAATTTGCAATACATAATTCTGATCAATCTCTCTCTATTATGTATTCTTTCTCCCTTCTACCACTCTTTTTCTAATTAGCTTAGGGATTTTAGTTTGTAGGTTAGGGAATTTTAATTCTCTGTTTCTATTGTGTTGTTTATAGGTTAAGGATTCTCTTTTAAACATATTATATATTATATATGTTAAATATATAGAAGTGTGTAATTTTCAATTCTCGTTTAACAAAATAACAATTAACTAATATTAATAGGGGCAAAACGGTAAAAAAAGTTATTTTAAATTAAATTTAAACATTTGTGATTATTTTGACAAAAAAAACAAGTTTGAGACCAATTTGATTTTGACTCTAAACCTTTGTGACCAAAAGAAGAGTTATCCCTACTATAAACTATAAAATAAAATCCTGTTACTCTAATAAAAAATTAACAACCCAACAACATTATTATATTACGAAAAAAATTTTAGATTAATAACATTTTCGTTGATACTCATTGCAACATGAGCAATCCTATCTAATCGATAAAGTCACTCCGCATTGTCTCTTTCCACTTGCACCGCTGGCTTCGCCATTTTTTTTTCTTGAATTTGTCTCCACCAAACAAGCAACGATTTTCTTCTTCTAGCTCTACCTACGGAATTGTTTTTGTCGAAAGAGATAAAGAAAGAAGGAAGACGAAAGCTAGCCTGCAACATGATTTTTTTCCGCAAAATTCTACTGAAATCGCTACAGTAGTGTAACGATTTTATAGGTTTTTTTCTCTTGCAAAGTCGCTATTGGGTTTCAGCGACTCTTACTTGTTAAACATTCCTACTAAATCATTGTAGGGGTAAAACGATTTACGCGTAAAACCAAAAATTTTTCTTGGGGTGCAACAATTTATATATATATATATATATGTGTGTGTATTTTGCAGAAACAAGTAACTGTTGCTCTTTTTGTACAAATAAATAATTTTGATGATAAATTTAATTAATAACGTGAATTGTCCTTAAATATAATAACATTATTTTTTATTTTGAAGGAAAATTTTATTATAATAAATAATAAGTCTTGACAAAGGATATGTGATATGGGAGAAAAAAAATATGAAGTAAATAATAAGCATATTTTATTGTCTTTAAAATTAATATTACATTTGTTTTAGTTTTAATAGTCTCTCTAACATTTTAGATATAGTTTAGTTTTATCTTCAATAATTTTAAAATTATTTTAATTATGTTCCTAAATTCAACTTCATACAAAGTTTCGTTCTGTCACTTGTAAAGAATAGGTCAAATTAATATGATACATTATTAGCTTTTCCATTAATTCGGTGAGTCTCCAAAATTATAAATAAAATATATTTAAAGAGTCATAAAATACAAAATTGAAACAAAAATTTAGAAATAATATGAAAGTAAATACAACCATTGAAAACAAAACAAATAGTATATTTATTCATTTTCTTTTATAATATAATTGTACAAATAAACAATGTATAATTTATTTATTTCAAAATATACCTCCAAATATGTCAAAGTCTATATTAACAAAATCCGGTTGTCTTACAAAATATTAAAAAAAACCCTAAACTAAATTTATTAAATTTTCTCACTTCAACCTAATAAATTATTAAAGAATTTTTTTTTTTTGAAAATTTTTTCTAATATTTATCTATATGCATTTTTTTAAAAAATTGCATTACACATATAAAGTTATTAACAAATTCTACTTTAAAAGTAAAACAGAATTAAACCTCCTTGTGATAATTATAATGTAAATTTTAATTTGTAATAATCCAATTTATAATTAATGTATTTTAAGCTCCTCAAAATTGACTTACTCTTTCTGTGAGCGGATTGGAAGAAGATTGGTGAGTTGGAGAAAAAGAAGAACGTATAGAGAGACGACGGGAGAGGTATCTGAAGATATTCGACATAATCATAAAAAATCTGATATCATTATCCTCCTTTGGTTTAGAAAGAACATTTATATTATCACTAAACTATCACTTAAATTTTTGAATCTGGGAATTATAATTTTTTTTTACCATCCTTTTAAGTCCATAGCCACCAGGGTCTCTTACGTTCTGATCTTATCACTCTCAAGAACATCGTCGAATTAGCCTTATTGCCCCCACATCATGGGTCTTACTGCTACAGTTCTTTTAAGTGATAAGATTAAACGGCCCGTGCTTCCAGATTTAATGAACAATTTTATTTTCTGGATTTTATCTACAGTGATTAAGAACACGAAGAACATGAATAGTAAATATGAACATAATTTCCAGATTCATAAACATCAGAGATAGTTTAATGATAATAATAATATTCCTACTTTCCCATCAGGCTCTGATACTAGAGTCCTTTAAGCGGATCAAGTAGGAGGGAAAGGGGAAGAAGGACTATGCAGTATGATGCAATAGATATATGAGCAGATATATGATAGTTATAGTATGATAATTATAGCATAAAATAACTATAGTGATGCCAGCCGGCGTTATTGTTATGCTATAAACAGAGTATATATAGATGATGTTATACTAAAGGGG
>JASCZI010241889.1:20026-45209 GCA_036250425.1 Stylosanthes scabra | reverse complement strand
ATATATATATATATATATATATATATATATATTCTTTTTATCAAAAATTGCAAATAAACTTCTGCATTGCTTCATTCTTCAGCATCCACTACATCCTACAAAAATTAAAAATAAAATAAAAATAAAAATAAAAAATTGAAAATCTAATTAGAGTTATCATCCATTACCTTACCTTGTTTGTCATCCGTAACCTAACAATAATTATCATCTGAAACATAAAAAGTAACTTTATGATATAATTCTTCATAAGTTAACTAAAAAAACATATCTATCTTGAGTTTTTTTATTTTTTCTATTCTAGTTACATTCTTAATTGTATAGTCCAATTCTACACAAGCCTTCTTTTGGTCTGTCGACCCTTTGTGGAAACTTGAAGAGGACCAAGCAACCGATCAACACTAATAGAACACTGAGTTTTCGGTGCCTTGTTGCTTTGTCGACTAGGGACACTACTTCGATCCTTCAATGCACGATGATTATGAAGCATGGTTTGTGCACCATCCATAGCTGAATGTAGTATTGAGGCATCCTCAATATTTTTCACAAAGACTTGACTACACAACCCTCCGAAGAGGTTGTTGCTCTCATCAGAACGATTTACATCATGACTACTCTTGATGTAAGTATGCTTCCGTCTGACATTCTTGCTCCAACGAGATGAAATGTAGCAAGTAGGCACTTCATTCACTTCAAAATAAGCAAATGTAGAGAGCATGTGACAACATAAAATTGCCTTCGATTGAAACAAGTTGCATTCACAATGACATTTTCGAACAACCGAATCGAAGGAAACACTATACGTGTCAACAATAGGCTTGTCAGAAATCAATTTCTGCTCATCAACTTTCAAGGAATACATGTCACCCTCTTTCGAGAGAACTTTAACTATGCAATCCCCCTTCTTCAAGAATTGTACTTGAACATCTCTGAACATTTGACTGGTGTATTCTTGTTGGAATTGAAGTTCAATCAACGAGCTCGAGACACATTGGAGGACTCCCTTAGAGTCCGCGACATCATCATCTAACTCTTTTTGCTCCTTATTTCCGAGAACATTATCAAACTCATGCACAAATTGAATTAAGCTAGTCTTTGTGTGGAGAAAACCGCCGTAGAAAGCATACATGCTCTCGCTACGTTGAGTACTCCTCATACCAGCCCAAAACTCATTTTGGAAGTAAACAGGAACCCACATATGTCGGTTTTCAAACAAACCTGCAAAACAACACAGTTATCATCCAATATACAATATCGTTATCATTATGTGTATCATAGCTATCATCCGAAACAAAAAATATAATTAATTGGGATTCAAAGTATTAACCTGACAACCAATTGTTTTGTTCAAGCTTGTATCTTGCAATCAATTCGAGCCACTCACTCTCAAAGGATATTGTAGAACGTGTATTCCAAACTATGCAAGTCAATTGGTCACTAAAGATCTTGAAGAAGGAGTACCTCACTAGCTTTTGTGGTAACTTTTTCATGATGTGCCATATGCACCATCTATGACGTGTGTTTGGCAACACTTTCTTAATTGCAGCTTGTATTGACTTGCATTGGTCTGTGATAATACCGGAAGGTGGACTACCCATACATCTCAACCAATTAGTAAGCAACCACTCGAAACTCGGTATTTCTTCATTGCCTAACAAAACACAGCCAAGAGGAATAGACTTCCCATGATGATTGATCCCAATGAATGAAACAAACGGTAAGCCATGCCTAAAAAAACACCATAAGAAAATTTAGTATGAAAATAGAATACTTATCATCCAAAACATAGCATGTGATCATCAAAATAGTAAATGGCTTATCATTCGAAATAACTGCAGAATAGATAAAATAGAAAGCAATAAAATATAATAAAACACTCACTTGTTTTTCTTGTACGTAGTATCAAAAGATACAACATCTCCAAAATACTCATAAGATGCTATGGATCGTGCATCGACCCAAAAAACACTTTTCATCTTGTAGTTATCATCAATTTCAACTTCATAAAAGAAGTTCGGATTTATTTCTTTCATTCGATTGAAGTACATCAACATCTCATTAACTTCAAGGTTCACATCACTTGTTCGAAACTTAGAAGAGATGTAGTTTCTCACATCTTTCTCTGAGAAATTCAGATTAGAAGAACCACCTACTTCATTGGAAAGCGCAAGATAAGTGTTATTAGGTCTTATGCCAGCTTCATCATTGTCTTTAATGACACACTTTGCATGCAAACTCAAAACCCGATACTCATGATAATGAACCAACCTTTGAGGAGAACAAGGATGTGTATGCTTTGACTCAAAAATTGCATAAAACCATTTGCCTGTAACTTTATCCAACTTGACATATACCCTAGCATTGCACATTGCAGATGCAATCTTCTTATATCTTTTGGGTGCCTTTACACGGGAAGTGCGATTACCGTGTTTGTTACAGAGAATGGATTGGTTGGCTATTACCTTCTCTTCATTATCATTTTGAAGATAATTGGTGGTCTTAATTTTGACCAAGAAACCCACTTTTGAAGCATAGTTTTTATAAAATCCATGAGCTTCAGCACAAGATTCAAAACACATGCCCTCTTTGGGAATTTCATCCTTACATATATTAGAATGATCTGGTTCCTGAAAACAACACAATATAAAACTATTTAAAACTATAACCAGTAAAGATGATAAACAAAGTAGGTTGTAAATGATAACGGAGGGAGTCTAGCCCATGATAACCATAATTAAATTGCCTAAAAATAAATATTTTCAATAAATACCTCTTCAACCACAGATTTCAATGGCTCAGGAACTTGTTCATGCTGTAGTTCTTCACTTGCATTGGTCGAGTCTCTTAAAACCTGAAATATAAATCAATAAAACAGTATGTAACAAGTAGAAAAGTCATGATTATAGTATAAGGTAAACAGATGATAATATTTGTAAGAATATGTTAAAAGTGAATTTGAAGAAAGTGACCTCAAGATCTTCATTAATGATTTGATTCCAACAATCAACAACCGAATTCTCAAAATCCATGATCAATCAAAGAATTAAAAGAGATTCGAAATCAAACGATGAAACCGCATTCTTCAAGCAACGAACAAAATTCAGATGATGAAGTTGGAACCACCGCCACCAAGATTCAATCTACTCCGCCACAACAACCATGTTCTTTAAGCTCTGAAAGCTCGATGAAGACGGCGTCGTAATCCCGCCATTAATGTATGTCGTCAATTGAGGAAAGATGTCGTCAATTACACGTTGGCCATGGACGAGGAAGCTCCGATGACACCTTTGAAGGAGGAAGAGAGAAGGACCACGACGACACCAATGTTGATGGAGAAGGAGTAAGAAACTCCCCTGTTCTTTGAATGACCACGATGGACGAGCAAAATGAAGGAGCACGATAAAAGTACAATCAGGGAGCAAATGAGCTGTGGAAGCTACGTCATTTTGGTTTGCATCTACGGGCTCCCTAATTAGCTCACTTGCCAACGCCCCCTAAACTTTCTCTTGTTACAAATATAATTTGCTAAATATTTTCAATTTTCAATAATTAATTAAAGCAAACGAGTTAGACTATTTCGCCAAGTGTATTGCGGGGGCTAACTGCTAGTATACAATACACCAAACAAGTCAATAGATTCTAACTCAAAAATGCTATTTGGGCACTTAAATTCATTCACCAAATCAGCCACTAAGAAATTGTGTATAAATATATGTATAGTTTAAGTTATTTTTAATGTATATTTTATATTTTAACATGTATTTTATACCAATAACTGAATTTTGGGGTATACCTAACATAACCTGAAACCAATGCAAAAAAAATATTCCTAACAAACATAAGCTTTAATATGAAGAAATTCACAACTTAATTGTATAAAAAAAGGATAAAATATAAACTAACCTCGAAATCAAGTGCTCCCGCAATGTGCCATTTCTGGTTCAATCTATTAATATCTGAAGAGCATGCCATAATGTCTTACAGAAAACTCAAAGAAAGATTAAGAAAGACAAAAATAAGACATTTGCCATTGCCGCATTTAAAATATTTTAAAAGTATTTTTGCTGTTAATAAATTTGGAAAATATTTTTGTCAGCAACATAGTAATTTAAGGACATTTTTAATAATTTACTCTTTTGTATTTGTAGATCATAGTTGTCAATTATAAACATTTTTATATAGTTGTCGAAATAGAACAACCATTTCTTTTACTTAAGTTCATGTTCTATCTTTTCATTTTCTTTCATGTGTTGGTTAATCAAATTCATTACTCTATACTTGTGTGTCAGTGATTGCACACTTATTGTTACGGATGAATTCCCAACACTTCTCACCAGCAAATTCTTGAAAACATGTGGGAACTTTCTGGCCTAATTTGATAAAAAATATAGGCACAAGTAGTAACTGTTCAGCTGCAATGCTTTTTATATTTTTAAGAAAAAACTAGTGCTTAAGGTAATCTAGTTAGACCAAGAATAATTCTGCACATTATTCATTCACTTGTATTAGATAAGTTGCTATTAATACAAAATTATCATAAGAAATACAATGCAAAAAAACAAACGCAAAGAAAATCAACAAAACAAGGATATATAAGCCATGACCAAAAAAAAAAGGATATATAAGAAGAACTCCAAATGTATCCTGTTTTTCTTCTCCCACAATACTTTCTAGTTATCAACACAAAATACACTTCTGCTGGTAATGCACCCCCTCTCCTATAATTCACTATAACTGAATTCATTTGCTTTACAAATTTAGATTATTCATCAAGCAGCTTCCACGGTCGCTCATTTCTATTCCCAATTCTACAGTTGTCTCTTCCGTAAATGAGCCTTCCATTTACTGGGAGCCTAAGCTAAAGGTGTAATGAGTAATGATGATTGATGAGAGGGTTGAAGAATCCAAGGACCCATCCATTCTCACTCTCTATTCTCTTCACCCCTTTACTCTCATCATACTCCAATTAATTGAATACTACTACACCTAACTCTACCAAAGCCATCATAATAATAATATCATATATCATATTATAATTATTATTATAATAGTCAAGAATATATAGTCCCATTATAGAAAAACAAGGAAGAGAATCGGTGCAGAATCTATTACCAAATCAATAAAAAATAGCCTCCACCTCCAATGAAGGTGATGGATGTTTTGATTCTGGTGGTTGTTTCATAAGCAGAAGAAAAAGAAGAGTCATTTTATTATTATTATTACTATTAGTAGTACTACCTCCTTAAACCATCTAAAATTCTGCACTCAAATCACACACCCCACTCCCTCTCCTTTTTCTTTTGGTTCAAAACAGTTGTAAAAGCAGACCTGCTTTCCGCTACTTCTCAAAAAAGAACCAACAACAGCACACAAATTAAAGAATAGTAAAAGAATATCAGTAACACAAATATGAACCCCTTAGTCCTTAGGGCCATTAACAACAAACAATACAAGCAGAACTTTCCATTTCAATTGGCTTCACACACCTAAATAGGCTCTAAAACCACATGACATTCTTTTATGAAAACTTGTCTTTACATGTATTAGTTATTGACATCAGGTTATTAGTGTGCAGCAGAAATCATTCAGAGCAAGAAAGATATCCTAAGGTCTCTTGAATAAGAAAGAAAGAGTGCAAGAGTCAGGGGAGAAGAAAGACATGAATTTAATGAATGAAATTTCACAAGAGAATAAGAGATAGTTGAAAACTGAATTACACAGAAGCTACACAATTCTCTTAGCTTCTATTTATCCCCTTCTCTACACTAACTAACAAACTATCACTTCTTTCTTTTTCTGTTTTATACTCATATGCTTTACAATTGGACCTTATGAACACTGTCATATCATTCAAACTCTGAGTTTCAATTATCAAAGAATCTAACCAAAAGTACACAATTCTCTTATCTTCTAATTATCCACTTCTCTACACTAACTAACTAACTATCACTTCTTTCATTTTCTGTTTTATACTCATATGCTTTACAATTGAGCCTTATTTACACTGTCATATTATTCAAAATTTGATGGTTTCAATTATGAAGGAATCTAACCAAAGTACACAAATCTAAACATGCAAGTAAAGTTCAAGAGAACCATGCATAGAGTTTCAATACCTGATGATTTACCAATGTAGTGTCCAAAAACACCTTTCTTTCTTTTCTTCGACAGAGAAGAATCAGGAACAGTAACCATTTCATTCAAATGCTTTTCTGCATCTGCATTGCATTTCTCTTTCTCCAATCTTCTATTCTCATCCTTCAGTTTCTGAATAGACTCCGTGTTTTTCTTATTTTCCTCCTCCAATTCGCTGCATCTGAACCTGAGTGCAGATATATCAGCCAACCATTTTCTCTCCAAATAAAGATGCTGTTCCTCCTTCTTCTTGAGCTCATCTTCGATGTGAAGCCTCTGAAGCCTCTCCAATTCATACTTGACAGCGAGTGAATCAATCTCCCCTTTGTGTTTGGTATCTCTGGTGAAGAAAACCTCTTCAACTTTATCACAATTGGTGCGCAAATCCGAGACGAGTTCTGAAACACTCATCTCGTTGAAGCTTTCATGGCTGGTAGAAGAAGCAGGTTCGATTTTAGGTTGAAAGTCCATGAGATTATGAGAAGACGTGCCCTAAAATGCGAACATTGAGGAGTAAAAAGATATGAAGAGTGTGTTTTGGGGAAGTTATTCGGTTAGAGAGAGAGGGAAGGAGAGGCGTAGAGAAGGAGAAGACGAAGGTGAAGGTGAAAGTGAAAATGGCAAAGAAAGAGTCATTCACAGTAACAACAGAGAATGGTGTTCAAAAAATTGAGAAGAGTGAAATTTGACCATCAAATTCTAAGTGCAAACGGAAACAAAGAATCACCACCGGCACCAATGACCGAACACAGTCACGCGAATATTTAAGAATTTTTAGAGATTGTTTGTACGTCATTATTTAACTAAAATAAATTCTTTTTCAGAAAAAAAAATTATTTTTTAGCGTATTTAGATAATTTTTAATAGTAAAAGTAAGAGTACTAGTAAAATAAAAAAAAACATCATTTTTCAGAAGATGTTTTTTACATATCTTTTAAAAGATTTTTTTTATTCTAAAAAAAATAGATGTTTTTAACATAGTAAATAAACAAAAAAAGTACTTCTACATTGTTAGACCCAAATATAATTGATAAATAAAAAGATATTATTATATGAGATATCCAAATATAAAATTACTTTTATTTTTGCTATTTTTTAGAAAATAAGAAAATAATTATATAATTAGTAAAAAATATTATAATTTATTGAAATTTTTATAAAATTATATTAAAAAAATAATGTTTAATTAGATATTTTAGATAATATTTAATTAAATATAATTGGTTATTGAAATATTTGTAAAATTATATTTTTTCATAATAAATTTAATTATTTTTTTAAAAAAAAACTCAAGCAGGCTTAGCCTGCCAACCCGCTAGCCCGCCACTAGACGGGACGGGGTGGGATTTTCAAAACCGCCACGTTAGGCGTACCGAGGCGGACTATCCCGCCTATGGGGCGCGCTTTTGTCGGGGCTGGGGTGCAGGTTAGCCCATTTGACACCCCTACCTGAGCATAAAGGTGACGCAATTACTGCTATTCGTAACTTGCTTAAGTAGAAGAGTGGAATGGGAAATCAGTCAATATTTCTAAGGATCATACATGTTACCCTTTATTATTCTGTAAATAGAAAACACAATTTACATCAAGACCTAAATTTTTTCCCCATAAATCGCTACTTTTATTTTAAAGTGAAATTTTGAAGTGATTTCTCAAAACATATGTACCAAAGGAAAAAAAAAAAGAGAAACCAAAATCTGATGATAAAGCCAAGGTTTTTGTTTTTTATTTTTTATTATTACGAGGACTTTAAAATGTTTCTAATTTGTTAAATAGTTTCAATTTATTAAAATATATATATATATATGTTAAGCTAAATTTATTTTAGGATTATGATTTTTTAATGTTATTAAAATATAACTTTTTAATTATGCTTATAATTTAATAAATTAGGTATATTTATCATTTAAATATAATATAATATTAATAAATGGTAAAGTTGTCCAAATATAGAACTTGAGTTCAATTTATAAACATTCCAAACACTGGAATTCAATTCAATTTTGTAGTTTTATTAATTGATTCCAAACAATGAAATTCAATTCAATTCTATATCATTAAGAGTTTTCAAACAGGATGTGAAGAAAAGAATTCTTTTCCTCACTTTGGAACACATAAAAATGAATGATTCTAATTCATTTGAGAATTCCAATTCTCACCACTTCATCATTTATAAATCGGACAAAAAGAGGTTTGATTTTCAATTTCATTCTATTTGGTTAATATATTACCATAATGAATAAATTTATGTGTACCATTGACACACCATTTAGCAATACAAAAAATATAACATTAGCACAAAAATTTACATTTTTCTATGTTAATATTTACATTTTTATGTGTTATTATATGGTGTGTACTGGTGTGTACAATGGTACATCTAGTATTACCCTACCATAAATATCCTTTTTAAATAATTAAAATAACAACAAATACCTCTAATTCTTTATCACCACCGTTATCATCTTCCGAAGAACTCTAATTTACCTTGCCCTGTTGTTCTTCACAACCTCACAGTACCAAACCTCTCTATCTATGGAATCATTGGCAGCAACACACTGAATACTTTGAACACTCAAATATATTCAAGCCATTATCCTTTACTAGTCACGACTCGCACCACCTCTTGACAGTGCCACCCACCTACTATGGTTAATAACGTCAACAACCACAACTACTAGAAAACTAGATTGTATCTCTACCACCATAGTCTAGAGAATGAAGTCATGAACAGAAGGGGAAAAAAGAGAGAGAGAGAAACAAAAGAACAAGATAGAAAGAAGAAGAGAACCAAATGATAAAGATAAAATAGGCTAATTTACTTAAATGCCACCCTTTAGAAAACTTATTCCCAGAATGCCACCCTTTTGAAACTATTTACTCAGCTGCCACCGTGGCAAACGGTGGCAGCTGACTCTTTTCTTTGCAATGCTGACTGGGAGGCGCCATTACGGGAAGCGTTTCCAACTCTGAAGGCGCAAATGCGGCAGGCGCGGATGTGTAACGCGTTTCCAAGGTGAAAACGAGACACGGAAAGGCGCCTCATTGAAGGAAACATTGATGACAAAGGCGCCTCCCCTGTGACGTGTCAATCAAGTGGTTAGGGATGGTATATGTGGTCATGCAATATGGTGGCAATGCTGCTCTATCTATGTAAACACATATGCTGGCCCTGTGGGTGGCTACCTTGTCAGTTGGCAGGAAAGGTAACATCATGTTTGAGAGGTAGTTTAGTGGAGGTAAAAAGTGAGGGAGAAGCTTTGTTAAAGCTGGCTTTAGAAGAGAGGTTACAATTTTTATTGGAAGAGGTATGCGTTAAAGAAGAAGTGGTGTTAATAATAATGGTGAATAACAAGAAAGTGGTGGAATGGATAAATGGAAAAAAGGGCACAAATTGAGAGTTTAGAACGCTGAGAAACAAGACTTTTGGCATAAGACACATGTTTCAAAATTGAGTGGTTGAGTTCAACGATATAAGCAGATTTAGAGAGAAGATGGTTGAAGAAAATAACGTAGTGGAGTGAAAGGAGTGGAACTAAATTGATACCAGGCAGTGTGATGATATTGTGCTACTAAATCTAAATGCTATGAAGTTAAATAAATATTTGGTGTTGCTGCTGTTGGGAGATCATGCATTGGACATGCTACTTAGCAAGAAGTTTTGCATGTTTGCCTTATCATGTTTAGTTTTGACATGTCACAGGGGAAGCGCCTTTGTCATCAACGTTTCCTTCAATGAGGCGCCTTTTCGTGTCTCGTTTTCACCTTGGAAACGCGTTCCACGTCCGCGCCTCCTTCAAGAGAGGCTTCTGCCGCATTGGCGCCTTCAGAATTGGAAACGCTTCTCGTAATGACGCCTCCCAATTAGCATTGCAAAAAAAAGTCAGCATTGCAAACATGTGAATTGTAATGAGAATTGAATTCAACTCAATTCTCTCTTAGAAAAGAATTCTTTTCTTATATCATTAGACTTTCCAAACAAGTTCTATCTTTGGACCACTGAACAACTACATGGCAAGGTGATATTAGGGTGTTTACTCTATGCTTTTATTTTTGGGCAATTCTATGGTGCCTACAGCCAAGGTGGCTATCAAAGGCTATAGCCCCAATAACTAGTGAGAGATGAACACATGGCAAGTTGTTAACTGATAAGGTTGACCAATGATTAGTGCTTAGTGGAGTTAAATATTAAATTGGCCCCCAAAATTTGCGGTTACGATCAAATTGGCCCCTGAAATTTAAATGTTATCAAATTGGTCCCTCACTTTTACAATTGTGACTCATATTGACCCTTTTAAGGTTATCCGTCAAAAAAACGCTGATGTAGCCGTTAATTGTTTATGTTGAATTCTAATAACACGATGTTGTAATATGTTCGCGTCATCATAGTGCCAAAATGACATCATTTAAAGTCGAAGGAAGTTAAAATCTCTCTCACACAACACATTGAAAGATAAATTTTAACTTCTTTCACTCTCAAATGACGTCATTTTGGTACTTTATTGGCACGAACATATCACGATACCGTTTTATTAGAGTTTAGTGTGGACAATTAACTGTCAAATCAGCGTTTTTCTTACGGACAACTTTAAAAGGGCCAATGTGAGTCATATTCGTAAAAATGGGGGACCAATTTGTTAACATTTAAATTTTGAGGGCCAATTTGTTCGAAGTCCCAAATTTCAGGGATCAATCTGATATTTAACTCGTGCTTAGTGCCCTTAACTTGGGGTTTTCCTTCTCGCTACCTAGTGAAACTTCTTACATCTCTTCTCTCCTGTAAAAAACTCTTATCTATTCTTTTTCTTTTTTTCTGTCTATAATCCTTCAGAGTCTTTCTACTAAGAGCTTCCACACTGATTCAGTTTGCACTAATGGTATATAATATAAATTAGTATTCACTTTGATATTTGTGTGTATATCTACTACTTTCACTAGCTACCATTGCAAATTTGATTATATCTGAACTAAACGTACCACCAGATTGAGCTAACTCATCAATCGCTTCGCTTCGTTTTGCTACACAATGCCATGCATAGGGTCCACGATCTGCCCCAATTTCAAATGTGCAGATCAATTTCTTGTTCTATCCTCAATGAACTATGGATACCCGAATGTCATTCTTCCACTAATCCTATGACTAATTAGGATGACCCACATTTATGGTTCTACTAATATAACTACGTGGACCCACCATGATTTCAAACCTTTGGGTCAACAGATCTACATGCCACATGGCCGTCTATCATTGGTTAGTGCATAGTAGCTATTGTAGCCATCACTAATATGCCAAGGTGTTAAAAAGGTTTTCCTTGCCAGCACTGGAATTGATGATATCAGCGTGTGAGTTTTTACCTATTTAAAAATTATGTAATATGTGGGGTTTGAACTCATGACCTCAAGTATAAAGACCAATTTTATCACTACTAAGCCAAACTCATTCTTGTGTTATGTTATGCATATTTTATATACATTAACAAAATTGTTTTTTAATTTGTTATATATCTACATTAAATAATTGAAATTTAATGTTTATTTTAATACTTTTGTATAATTAAAATTATTAATTTTTGAAAAAGTGAATATAAAATAATAATAATATTTAAATAAACATAAAAATAATATTTAATAAAATATTTTAGATTTTGATATATTAGTTAGAGAATATAATACATTGTTATATAATATACATAAAAAATGCATAACATATCAAAAGAAAAGAATGAGTTTGGCTTAGTGGTGGTGAAGTTGATATTTATGCTTGAGGTCATGGGTTCAAATCCTACTTATTGCATAGTTCCCTTCCATCGTCCCATTCCCGAAACTCAACAGAAGGAGACTCCGCCTAGATTTCTCCTGCGTCGTGCCCTTGACAAGCCGCCGACCATCACTGCTCGCGCTTTCCTGCATTTGCAGTAGGCTCACTCGTCTTTGCGGATAGATCAGACTCCAAGGCTGAGGAAGCTATGACAAGCTGCGAGGCTAGTGGCGTGCAAGGATCGGAGGCTGACGGCAAAGGCAGCTGCGTTGTCATTGAGGGTGCGACGGTGCTGCTGGCGCACAGTGCACGTTGCTACGACGACGTTTTAAATCTCAGATTTTAAAAATAGAACCGATCATACCACAAAAACTAGTACTGTTTTTACTGGTTCATCGGTTATTAACCGCTAATTCGAACGGTTTCCTGACCGGTCTTTTTCTCACTAGTTTTTGCATAGGACCTGACTGGCTAAGAAACTAGTTCCCGATTTTTTCGGTTGAACACGCAGGTCCGGTCTGGTTTTCAGAACAATGATTTATAGATTATAGTTGTCGATTATAAACATTTTTATATAGTTATTGAAATAGAACAACCATTTCTTTGACTTGCTCTATCTTTTCATTCTCTTTCATGTGTTGGTTAATCAAATTCATTACTTTATACTTGTTTAAGCTCTGTCATGTATCATGTTTATAGAGAGATCATTTACATGTAGATCTCGTTTGACCATTTCATGGATGGTCTTCTTAGGTCTTCCTCTGCATTTCACCCTATATCCACCTTCCATCTCATCCATCCTCCTAACTGAGTACTCTGTCAGTCTCCATTTCACGTGTCCAAACCACTTGAGACGCGATTCTACAATCTTTTCAACAATAGGTGCTACTCCAACTCTCACTTTTATATCTTCTATATCCAATAACGCATGCCCACTCATCCATCTCAACTTCTTTATCTCTGCCACACTTAAGGTCGCCCAACACTTTATACCATAAAGCATAGCTGGTCTGGTAGCAGTGCAATAAAATTTATCTTTAAGATTTAAAGATTATGATAATGAAAAAAAAGAGTTGTGGGTCCCAACTTTAATAGATATTTTCCTTCTTCCTTCTCTTACCACACACACCCACTAACAATACACACACAAAGACAATAGAGAGAGATAGAAGAAGAAAGAAAAAACAAAAAAGAGAGAGAGAAGAAGAAGAAAAAAAAGAAGAGAAGAGGGAAGAGAGAGTAACGGCGGACGGAGCCACTACTGCTGCCGTCGCCGCCGCGACATACATAGAGAGATGTGGATGGGGGTTGAGACAAAGAGGAAGAAACGAAGAGTGAGGCAGAGAAGATGCGAGAGAACGGGAGGAGGGAGAAGAGTGGCTCGACAAACTCGTTCACTCTAGCTATCGCCGTTAATAGAGGTGAGATGGAGAGGAAGTCGTTGCTGCTGTAGCACTTTCGCTGGAAAAGAGAGAGATAAACCAGGTTTTAGAGAGAGAGATCCTCGAGATAACAAGGGAAAAATGAGTTGATAGTTATGATGGGGTCGCCTCTACTACCATTATTCCTGCCATTGAAGCTTGGGGTTGTTGTTGTTGTCCAATTATGTTTTTCCCATTTCCTGCCGTCTTGAACCCACCACCTTCAACCCTCTAAAGTTTGTCTTCAGTCCCTTGGGATCAAGCTGTGAGTAAGCTTTATGTTTATAATTGTTTGTCTTTATGTTTATATTTATTTTGATATATGTCTATTATAAATTTTGAATTATATCTATAAAATTGCTTTAAGTAATTTTAGTTTTGTTGTGACAATTGATTCATTAGAATTGGATATCTAATTATTTCGAAATCTAGATATGTTTTGAATTCTTTATGATTTGAAAAGTATGATTGAAACATGAGCTTGATAAAAAAAAAAAAAGGATTCGTTGACGAAGTATTATATAATGTCATTTGAGACTTTGTATAATATTAAAGATTTTGCTATATTTTTAATTTTATTTTGAATTAGTTTCGGAGACTTATATTAGAAAACTGCATTTAATTGCGGTTGTGACGTTGACCTAGATGTATCTAGCTCAGAGCTCAGCTAGCAGAAGCGTTGCTAGCCTAACGTGTAGGCCACACATTGGATTCTAGGGCTGTCAAACAGACGAGCCTGATCCATTTAGGCCTTGCCCGTTTAGTCTGTGGGTTAAACGGGCTAGCCCGATTTTATACAGACTAGAATTTTTCTAGCCCGACCCATTTATGGCCAGCCCGACGGGTAACGGACTGACCTATTTAATTAATTAATTTTTTTTTAATTTAAAAAATTACTTTTGAGAAAAAAAAGTTTTTTTTTAGCCAAAAGACTTAGAAAAAAATAAAGTTTTTTAGTTGATGAATCGGACTTTCGAGTCAGATAAGATAAAATATAGGAAGAAATGCTATCTTTTGAAAAAATTAAAAAATAAACTAAATAAATGGGATAACCCGTTTAGCCCGCGGGCTAGCCCATTTAACCCGGGTTTTTCGGGTTAAACGGTCTAAACCCATTTAGCCCGAATTTTAAACGGTCCGAGCTTAGAAGTAAAAGCCTGCCCATTTAGACGGATAAACGGGCTGACCCGACAGATTCACACATTTTGACGGCCCTAGTTGAATCTGTTATTCTGTACAGGCACAATAGAGGAAATGGCTACCCTTAGAAGTGGAACTGCCCAAAGTGTTTATTTGATTTGATTTATATATGAGAATTCCCTTATGATTCACTTGTTTTGTATGTATATATTATAGGAAGATGTTCACGTATTCCATTGTACTAACGAGAACGTGATGTTTCATTATTTTTAAACCATGGATATATAATATAAATAATATAAACTGTCACATCTATGATAGGATAATTCCAATACACATGTAGATAAAAAGATCATGCTGTGGGTGCAACTAGTTAAACAATTGCATGATATATAATGTGAGAAAATGTCGCCTTTGCCCCTGTCATGTGTAATGAAAGGCAGCGCTGTAAAGTTAAGGTTTTGAACGAAGCCATGACTTATGATGAGCCTATCGCTTTCTAATTAGCTACAAATTAAAAAAAATCAATAAAATAGATGCTTTAGGATTTATTTTATAAAATAATTATAATTCTAATAAAAACATGTAATCCAATTTGCTTTATATTCCCCTTTTTATGCTATTTTTCGTTTTTTTTTAATCTTTCTTTTAATTATGCTATTTTTCATAAAATAGAATGTTTATAAATACATTATATAAATACATCCACAAATTTATCAAGTAGTTTTATACTTTTATTGCATTTGTTAATAGTATTTTTTTAAAAAAAATATAAATAGCATAAGTCATGCTTGAAATTTCACAAAATGGCATTCTCCTTATTTATAATTTAATCTTGATAAATAGTCTAATGAGTTATTCTCATATTAACTAAAAATTAGAAAAATATTATAAATTCAAAATATTAAAAAAATTAGACACAAATTGACCAATATGTATAATATATGAATTATTTAACTATTTTTAGTAAATATTTATATTTTAATATATGCTTTAGCCAATAGTTAGTTTAATGGCTAATTTTCTGTGTATAAATAATAACATACTTTATTTATCAAAATATTAAGTTATTACTATTTTTATTATATTAACATATAATTTTTTGTTTTATATATATATATATATATATATTGGTTTCGTTGAATTGAATTTGAAGTTTCAACACAACAAAGTCACCTTTTTCTAAGTATGTATGTTAGCCAGTAGCCACACCACACAACTGACACAAGTCAGGAAGGTTTTTCAAGTTGATTTTCTGCGGCAAATTATCATCAAACGAAGGGTTTTTTTAGTCATTGCAAGACTCACTACAAGACAAAGAGTTGTTAGGCAAATTTTTTATACAACAGAATATGATATTCCAGTATTACCATCAGAACATGGGATAATTTTCCTATATTATAATTTGTTATTACTATTTTCTAAATAAACTGTATTTTACTATTTTCTAAATAAACTGCTTTTTGACAATATTGGTTATATGGTTTTATGTTGATTATAGGCGTATTATCTGGTCACTTAAACTTACTCCGTGTTTAAAAAAAAATGTTTTCAAGAATAGATACTTGAGTATGTGAGCTTTAGTATCCAATAGACAGTATCGACTTCTTAAATTTGTTATGCTTCATATGTCACAGGTAGGACGCAACCGCATAGTTATATTTATGTCTTTGTTAAAATTTAATTGTAGTCTCTTTTATTTATAATTAAACTAGTGAGTTTACTAAAAATATTTGTAATTTCATCATTTAAATTGAATTTATATTTGTTAGGCTTGCTTGAAGATGGTTCTCCTGTGTGTGCCCATTATGGCCCATTTTGGGCCATGAAATATGTCGTAATTAATTTTAGTGGGTAATTTTATTATACAAATAACATTTTTACGTAAAATGTTGTTTAAACTGCTATAGGGAACCTAAAAATCAAGGACAACAAAAATTTACTAGCAACATTCGAAATTTTTTATTAGTAAATAAGAAGTAACAAAATTACGAAAATAGGCATGATCCCAGAATTTTATGAATTTATGCACCCCTTACTGGTCCACATGGTCAACCTCAGCCTGTTCATGTCTGTCAACCTCAACCGGCTCATCCTGTCTATCATCCTCAGCCAGCTCCTCCTGTCTGTCAAACTCAGCCTGCTCCTCCCGCAGATCCTCGTCAAGATGGGTAACAACACCCATCAACAACATCCTTTCTCTCCTCCGCTGGTCTCGACGGTTGCCCCTGCCCCTAATAGGTGCTGCTTGCCTCGGCTGTCGCCTAGCTCCTCGTCCCACATCATGTGCACCTCGCCTGCACGGAGCAGGTGCATCCTCTGGCATAACCAACTCATCTCTGGGATGAGCTGCGTTTAGCGGAAGATCGAGCGGAGCAATGTTCCATCGAGGATCAGCAAGATCAGCATCTCGAGACAAGAACCTCCCCCCTTTGGTTGCCCGTATATACCAATCGAAGTACTCCTGTGTGCCCCGCAAGTCATCCACATGATGTATAGTCACAAGCACCGGCCGAGATCTCCTAGCTCGCCATCCGTCGTACCAAACAACAAGCCTCCTCGACCACCATACATCCTCTCCTCTAGCTGTGGAAAACATAAACCTCGTCACATCGACCGGTGCCCATGGAATGGGCTGCTCTCCACCGTACTGCCTAAGCACACGGTCAACGTGATGCATGTGCACGTAGTTGAAACAAACTACCGGGACTGCAGATCTCCAAGTGTATACCTCGGCCTGTGAACGCAACCAATCCGGGATTAGGGCCTGCATCCGGGGAGCATCATATGGGGTCCACCGAAACTGTTCAATCCACACGTTAAACTAAATAATAAGTAACATAGCATAACATAAACGAAGCAACACATATATTAAACTCAAGTTTACCTGTGACATAATAACTCGATCCAACCGAGAACGCCACTGTATGAGCCTACCCTCTTGCTGATCCCTAGCCGGCTGGTGATACCCAATCAACCTGCCCAATAAAGCATATCACATAATTAGATAACCTAAATACTGACAACGAAGAATCATATAAATGTAAACAATTAAAAATCGTACTAAGTTAGCTCACATACCTCTTTGCCAATGGCCACACATCTACATCAATAACCACAGGGGACCAATCTGGGAAGCGATGGTATATCAACGACAAGATCAATGGGACACATCCCGCTATGTCGGTCGTCTTCCTCTCCGTAGCATTGCACAACGACCTGTAAGTCCAGGCAAGCACAGCGCTACCCCAAGATAACTGCGCACATGCAGTGAAGTCCCTCAACAGAGGAAGCCACCGTATATGGACAAGGTTCCCCGACTTATCCGGCATGAGGTATCCGCCGATAAACAAAAGAATGTAGCATCTGGCATACTGACGAAGGGTATCTGCATCAGCATTCGGGGGAATATTCTGCAGCCTATCACGCAACCATGTCATGCGAATAGCGAATACCTCCTTCCTCGCATCTTCTTGAACAGGTGGGCGTGCACCAAGGTACTGTTCCACCAAATCCCATGGCTGCTGATCATAATGGGTATGAAAATCCCTCATGCAGCCACCAATGGGGTCCCCATCTGTATGAAGGCCTAAGTGATACGCCACGTCCTGTAGGGTGATGGTGCACTCACCCCACGGGAGGTGGAACGTATGCGTCTCTGGACGCCATCGCTCCACAAATGCTGACAAAAGAGCCGCGTCAAATGGGAAATCCCTCAGCTGAATCGCATTCCCAAATCCCGCTTCTATCATGAATGGCATCAAACAATCGGGAACTGGCATCAAGAAGCCACATCGCCTAGGCAGTAGTACCCTGTTCCTCTACAAATACACAAACAAAAATTCAATTTCAGCCAATCATAAAAAACTAGATCAACAAGATTGGAAATTAACGTGAAATATAGTGGGAATATGTTTTCTAAGTAAATCGCTAAATTAAAATAAATAACTAATTTAACATGCTTACAATCAAGAATACATCTAAATATCTAATAATTAAATCAAGTAGCACACATTTATAAATAAAGTACTCACAAACCCTATCATTACATCCATACCGCATACTAGAACGAACTAAATTATGTGCAGAAACTTAGCTTCAATGGTAAATCAGACTAACATTAATAAACTTTAACTAGAACCGTACAAACAAGCGCAAAAAAACATTTATAAATTTAATTCATAAACCCTAAAATAATATTAAAGTAATATAAATATTTAATACAAGACAATTATAATAAAAAACAACATTTACTAAAAAGCAATAATACTAATATAAAAGTAACACAGACATATTAATCTTTTAAGAAATATAACTAACCAATGCCCCCATGATGTGCCACTTGTCATTAAGCTGGTGCAAATCAACCGAATCCTGAGCGGCTCCTCGTGCGGGTCTTTTAGAATGTCCCTGAGGAGCCATATTAGGGTCCAAGGCTTGGAAATATTGAAGAGTAAATATTGAACAGAGAGATAATTATGAGAGGGTCTCGGGCTCAGCTCGTTTTTTATAAAGACTTACTATATTTCGGGCTCTGCAAACCCGGAATACGTATCCCGAGCTCTACTAACCTGAGATATGTGTTTAGCATATCTCGAGTTAGCAGAGTCCGAGATAAGTAAGGGGACCTAAAAACGAAATTTTTTGAAATTGCGCCTACTTTTGCAATTTTGTTATTTTTTTATTTATTAATTAAAAAATTTGCAACATTCTTGCAACGTGTATTTGCCACTTAATAGGTACCGAATATAATGATAAGAGAAAGAGAAAGTATCGAAACCAATTTTTAATTGTCAACATTAGCTAATTTTAATATCAAATAATATATACATACACATCCAACACACGTACACATCATTTTAATTCTCACACTCACACGCGCTACCCTCAGTTCACAAAACTCTCACCTCACACACTCTCACTCACGTGACACGCATCCCAAAACCCAAAAATTAGGATTCAACGTAATTTCAAATTCCCGTGCCCTATTCATCGTCTTCCAATTCTTCGTTCATCATCTTCCAATTCTTCTTTCTTCTTCGTCTGATGCGTTTTCATGCTTCTTCGTCTGATGCGTTTTCATGCTTCTTGTTGTTAGTCGTTTATTATTTTGCATTTACGATGAGAGATTGGTGTTCTAATCCACTGGATCTAAATTCCATCCATGAGGAAGGTCAATCGGAAGAGGAAATGTAGGTTAGTGACTTTGATTTACTTGTTAATTGATTTAGAATTCTGTTATGTGTTTACTAAATGTTTAATGTATGAGTGGGTTTTGGTGTGGTTTGATCTTCTTGTTAGATTCATTTGATTCTAATTTTTGTTTATCGAGTAACCAGAATTCTGCTCATTTTATTTCTAAATTCTGCTCATTTTTTAATCAGATTTGGTGTGATTTTATATTCATTTGATTCTTTATTGAGTTACCAGAATTCTGCTCATTCTATTTCTAAATTCTGCTCATTTTTTAATCAGATTTGGTGTGGTTTTATATTCATTTGATTCATTTGATTCTTTATTGAGTTACCAGAATTCTGCTCATTCTAATTCAACATTCTGCTCAAACTTTAATCAGTATATGAATTCTGCCCATTATAAGTTACAATTCTGCTCAAATTTATTTTGGCTTTTGTTTTTTGCAGTTTTTGTGTAATGTTGATGAAGAGTATGTCCCCCAAGGTTGGGATGACATTTAAGTCATGTATAGAAACTAATGAATTCTACAAGGAGTATGCTAAACGAGCCAGATTTGCTTCCAAAATCAGAAATTCACAAAGGAATAAAGAGACTGGTGCAATCAAGAATCAATTCTTCACATGTAACAGAGAGAGGAAAATGACATCTGACATTCCTGAGGCGGAGAAGACAAACCCGATGTCTCAAAAATCAATTATGGCTCTATGTTTGTAGTTATTATTCTTGTTATTGGGTTGTTTATTATGTGAAACTTGTTGTTTTGCTCATTTTTTGGTGATGTTTGTGATTTTCTGAATTTGTTTATGTCTTTTGTGCACATGTTTTATCTTAGATCAATTTGAGTAAAATTTTCATATCAATTTGAGCAGAATATTCATGTCAAAATGAGAAGAATCCAAAATAACCTTATCATTTACCATTCAAATCAAAAACAGATTCTAAAAACCAATTTGAGCAGAATTAGAATATGGGTTGAGCAGAATCATAAAGGTTTATTATCATTCACTAATTTGAGTAGAATTTGATGATGAATTGAGCAGAATCTTAATTGGTTATATCAATCAGTGTTTTGAGGTTTCAAACACTCACATTCAAATCTAGAATAGATTCTATGACCAATTTGAGCAGAATTTCAAAATGGATTGAGCAGAAATATAAAGGTGTAATTGCACAAATCTAGACCAAATTCAAACCAATTGTACAAAATTCTTTTCCGTTTATGAGGTTGGTTTTAGTGAGATGCTGTTGGATTTTATAATTGTTCTGTTTTTTGCAATTTTTGTGTGTTGTGGATGAAGAGTACATTTTGAGTACTTTTGAATGAGGAGGAGGAAACAGAGAATAAGAAAGAGGAGGGGGAAGAAGAAGAGGTGGAGGCGAAGGAGAAGACGGAGGTTGACGCGGTGAAGAAGAAGAAGCAACAACAATTGCGTGTTTGAAGGAAGCTTGAGGGAACGTCGCGTGGTGAGAACGCGTGGGGGAAGATGTGTGTGGGAGGTGTGGAGCACGCTCCTTGGATGAGAGTGGGTGAATTTTGTGTGTTTGATGTGTTTGTGTGTACATGTAGCAGAACTGTTTTAATATTTAGGTTTATAATTTAGGCAATGATTCTAGATAACTAACAAAAAATCAGCTAACATTAACCAATAATATGAAAAAAAAAACTAAATTCATTTACAATTACTATTTTACCCTTATTTCTAATTTGACTAGCATTGGTTAATTAATTATTGATTAATAATATTTATTCTATTTTAAAATTTAAGATTAAGAATTTATGATTTATGATCTAAAATTTAAGATAAAATTATTTTTAAAAAATGACTGAAAAGAGAAAAGTTGGTTACCTAATATTAGTATTACTTAATCAAGAATATGCATTTGGAGATTTTATCATTAGAAACCGCTCTTTGTCCAGGTTTTTCTTGTTTGCATAAGGGAGATACGGAGATATATAGTAATTCATTAAGCACAGAGACACGGGACGCATGGAAACATTAATTGCAATATTTTGTAAAATAAAGGGATAATGGATATCATATATAGATAAATGAGAAATATAAGTAATCAATATTTTTCTAACCAATAAATCAACCAATAAAAAATAGAACATCTATAATTACCAGTTTTAGAATGTCTACAATGAAAGTCACAGAACATTTGAACCTTAAAGAAACTAACAATCAGTCAACTCTGTATTTTTTCTAGAAACAAAACATCCGAAACCTAAAGAAATAAAACATCCAATTTAAGTTATTGGCTTAATTTTTATTGATTACCTAACATTGTTGAAAAAATATAAAGTATTTTTTAGATAATTGTAATAATGTCTTGCTATTTTATTGTTATTAAAATATAAACTAATTTTTTTTAATGTTTTTCTTGATTATATAAAATATTTAAAATATTTTTTTAATGTCCATTTTGATCCATGAAATTCGCAGGTTGCACTAAAATAGTCCATGAGATTCCAATTGCACACTATTTTGGTCATCGAGATTGAAAAAATTATACCAAGTTGGTCCCTAATCTCATTTTTGTCTAATTCTAGCTAATTCCGTGAGTAAAATAGCAGCTGCCGTCCATGTCGGACAACATGCAAAGTCATTTATTCATTTCTGATGCTAAATAGTCATTTAATACCTAAGAAGCATAAATTGAAAAGTTATGGAATTGTTGAATAGTAGACTACGTCCCTTTTAATGATAATTTAATGTCATAAGTGAAACAACATCATTTTTTATTATCCAACATGCAAGATAGTTGTCACGTCATTCACGAAATTTTCAAGAATTAGACCGAAAGAGAGGTCAAGGACTAATTTAATGCAATTTTTTCAATCTCGGGGTCAAAATGATGCAATTGAAATCTCATGGACTATTTTAGTGTAACCCGCGAATCTCAGGTACCAAACTGGGGTTAACTCGAGTTTATCTATTTTATGTCTTAAAAACACACGTTAAGATTACAAATTGAAATGTTTTTTTTAATAAAGTTTTAAATGTCTTTCAATTTTTTTTAATAAAGTTTTAAATGTATTTATTTTGTATTTATTAAGTGTTAAAATTAAAAACCTTCCATTACTAATAAACTTATCATGTGCCGCCCTTACGACACATGTCAACTAAACTTTCTTTTTTTTGTGTCTTAAGCGTGCCTCGAACCCGATATCTCTTATCACGGGAAAATAAGTAATGATACATGAGCTACATGAGCTACAGCTCATCGACATATGTTAACTAAACCTAACAATAATATATTCTGTTCCTAAACTTGCCTAAAGAATATAAGTTAAGAATAAGACCGAACATGTCAACAAGTGATAGTATTTTAGTATGTCCACCATGTGTGGAGACGCATTTCTTATTTTTTTTTGTTTATCAAGACACTATTGAACATAAAAGACTCGTGTATCGGATGACTATCGAATTAGTGTCGTGTCTGATATGTAAATATAGTAACTCAGCAAAGTGACGGCTAGTATTAGTAATATACAATACACCTAACAAGTGAATAGATTCTAACTATTGAATTCAATGCATAAAAATATTCCTAACTAACCTTAACCATAATTCTTAAATAAACATATGCTTTAAAACGAAGTAATTCACATTTTAATTGAAAAAAAAGGAATATAAACTAACCTTGAAATCAAGTGCTCCCGCAATGTGCCATTTCTCGTTCAATCTATTAATATCTGAAGAGCATGCCATAATGTCTCAGAGAAAACTCAAAGAAACTCCAAAAAGAGCCAAAAAATAAAACATTTGTCATTGTCTCGTTTAAAATATTTTTGTCAGCAATATAAAATTTAAGGATATTTTTAATGATTTACCCTTTTGTATTTGTAGATCATAGTTGTCAATTATAAACAAATTCATATAGTTGTTGAAATAGAACAACCATTTCTTTTACTTAAGTTAATGTTCTATCTTTTCGTTCTCTTTCATGTGTTGGTTAATCAAATTCATTACTCTATACATGTGTCAGTGATGGGCAGATAACACACTTATTGTTAGAGATGAATTCCCAACACTTTTCACCGGCAAATTCTTGAAAACATGTGGGAACTTTCTTGCCTAATTTGATAAAAATATAGGCACAAGTAACTTTTCAGCTGCAATGCTTTTTATATTTTTAAGAAAAAACTAGTGCTTAAGGTAATCTAGTTAGACCAAGAATAATTCTGCACATTACTCATTCTCTTGTAATAGATAAATTGCTAGTAATACAAAATTATCAGAAGAAATACAATGCAAAAAACAAAGGCAAAGAAAATCAACAAAAGAAGGATATATAAGAAGAATTTCAAATGCCTCCTGTTTTTCTTCTCCTACGATATTTTCTAGTTATCAACACAAAATACACTTCTGCTGCTAATGCACCCACTCTCCTATAATTTACTATAACTGAATTCCTTTGCTTTACAAATTCAGATTATTCACCAAGCAGCTTCTACAGTTGCTCACTTCTATTCCCAACTCTACCCTTGTCTCTTCCATAAATGAGGCGTCCATATACACGGAGCCTAAGTAGTGATGATTGATGAGAGGGTTGAAGAATGCACGGACCAATCTATTCTCACTCTCTATTCTCTTCACCCCTCTACTCTCATCATACTCCAATTAGTTGAACACTATTATTCCTAACTCTACCACTATTATTATAATCATCAAGAATATAGGGATAATGTTTAAATTGGTCCCCAAAAGATATCACCTTATTCAAATTGATCCCCGAAAAATTTTGATTAGTCATATTAGCCCCCGAAAGATACAATTTTCAATCAAATTGGTCATTCTACCAATCAGATGATGACACGTCATCTTTAAATGTCACGTGTCACGAAATGATTGGATGGTATGTCATCTACAAACCAATCATTTTGTAACATATGTCATTTAATTGGTAAAATGATTAATTTGACTAAGAATTGCATCTTTCAGGGACTAATATGACAAAATCTTTCGGGGACATATTTGAAGAACGCGATATCTTTCAAGGACCAATTTGGACATTAACCCCAAGAATATATATTGCCATTATAAAATATATTAGCGAATTCAATAAAAAAAAAAAAATAGCCTCCACCTCCAATGAAGGTAATGAATGTTTTGATTATGGTGGTTGTTTCATAAGCATAAGAAACAAAAGAGTCTTGTTATTATTAGTAGTAGTATTATCTCCTTAAACCATCTAAAATTCTGCACTCAAATCAGTAACACAAATATGAACTCATTAGGGCCATTAACAACAAACAACACAAGCAGAATTTTCCATTTCAATTAGCTTCGCACACCTAAATAGGCTCCAAAACTGCATGACGATGTGTTTATTTGAATACTGAGATTAGTATTCCAATTTTTAAGTCAACAATGTTTGTTTTGTGTTAGTTATTGATTATTGATATAGGTTATTAGGTTGCTGCAGAAGGGTCTCAGAGCAAGAAAGCTATCCTAAGGTTTCTTGAATTAGAAAGAAAGAGTGCAAGAATCAGGGGAGAAGAAAGACATGAATTGAATGAATGAAATTTCAC
>JASCZI010241889.1:6172-19913 GCA_036250425.1 Stylosanthes scabra | reverse complement strand
CACTATCATATCATTCAAAATTTGATGGTTCCAATTATCAAGGAATCTAACCAAAGTACACAAATCCAAACATGAAAGTAAAGTTCAAGAGAACCATGCATAGAGTGTTCAACACCTTTCTTTCTTTTCTTCGACAGTGAAGAATCAGGAACAGCAGCCATTTCATTCAAATGCTTTTCTGCATCTGCATTGCGTTTCTCTTTCTCCAATCTTCTATTCTCATCCTTCAGTTTTTTTTGAATAGTCTCCATGTTCTTCTTCTTTTCCTCCTCCAATTCGCTGCATCTGAACCTAAGTGCAGCAATTACATTGCTATCATCCAACAATTTTCTCTCCAAATTCAGATACTGTTGCTGTTTCTTCTTGAGTTCATCTTCGATGTGAAGCCTCTGAAGCCTCTCCAATTCATACTTGACAACGAGTGAACCAATCTCCGCTTTGTGTTTGGCATCTCTGGCGAAGAAAACCTCTTCAACTTTATCACAATTGGCGCGCAAATCGGATACGAGTTCCGAAATGCTCATATCGTTGAAGCTTTCATGGCTGGTAGAAGAAGCAGGTTCGATTTTAGGTTGCAAGTCCATGAGATTATGAGAACACGTGCCCTAAAATGAGAACATTGAGGAGGAAAAAGATATGAAGAGCGTATTTTGGCGAAGTTATTTGATTAGGGGGAGACAGAGAGGGAGAGGCGTAGAGAAGGAGAAGACGAAGGTGAAGGTGAAAGTGAAAGTGGCAAACAAAGAGTCATTCCATTCAAGTTCAAAAAATTGAGAAGAGTGAAATTTGACCATCAAATTCAAAGTGCAAACGGAAACAAAAGAATCACCAACACAGTTCTGACCCATGACCGAACAGCCACGCAAATATTTATGGTTTTTTACTTTAATTTATCTATCTATAACAATATATAATATGTGTGTGTTTGGATTGGCGTTGGTTAAACGAAGTTTGGCTAAATTTGGATTTTGTAGAATTGATTTTGGGTAGAAGTGAATTTGTGCCAACATGATTTATGTTTGGCAATCCTATGCTAAAATTGATTTTGATAAAATAAATTTTGTTTGAATAATAGTAAATAAAATCACTTTTTAATAAATAATTACTATAAAAATATCACATTAAATTATAATGTTATAATATATTTATTTTTTTATATTTTTCAGTATGTTTTTTATATATTTTTTAGTACTTTTAGTATTTTTTTAGTATATTATAATTTTTATAAAAATTACAATTATAAAATACATAATTTTAAACAAAAAAAATTTACTAAAAAGTTAATAAATATATAATATAAATTTTTTTAAAAGGAATATTGAAAAACATTATTGGTAGATAGAAAATAAATTTCTTTATTTAATGGTCTAACGTGAAAATGCTAACGCAAAAGCTACAATTTTTAGCTTTTGCAAAACGTGGGTTGGAAGGGAGAATCATATTTGCGTTTAGAAGAAGAAAATAAAGCCAAACATAAAATTGTAATTTTCAAGAAATCTAAACGTGCGTTTGAGACTCCAAACGCTAAAACAAACACACCCTATATCTATCTATATCTATAACATATATAATGAGCATAGGAGTTTTGGTGTCCAATTTTGTTTACCAATTCTACCCAAGCATATATTCAAATACTTTTCCTGAGTGCTTTTTTCTCTTCCCCCATTTCTTTCGCATAACCTTTTGTTAAATATTACTCTCATCAAATTTCCTACTCTTCAATAATTCTTTATTTTATCAATTAAACTATTTTTCTACTGATTATTTTATTTCAAATTTTACAACAACTACTTCTGATACAATTTTTAAAAAAACTAGCTTGCATTCCATTCAGTTTTCTCCCTCAATTCTGCTACAACTTAATCGGGTTTATGCATGTAAGAGTTTTCAGGTTTTGTTAGGCAAATTTTTTATTCCTACATGTTGTTTTGTATTTGCTACTGTGAGTTAAATGGCATACAAATTGTTATCTATTTAAATATTATATTTACTCCATAACACTATTGTACATGGCAAATAATCCATTTTGCAAAATTAAGTTAAGGTTAATCCAAAGAACAATTAGAATCACAAACACATTCCATCATTGATAATTATAACTACGGGCGATATTCGTATCGGAGTACATTTTACATTTACCTATTCTCTAAAGTTTATTTTTTCTTATTGTTATGGATAATGAAGGCCTTCAGGGTTCATATAGATTTTTTTTTTAATTAAAAGTACGGTTTCAATTTGTTATGCAAAAATATGGTATGATAGAAAAAGTACTAATAGCAAAAAGAAACAATGGAAAAGAATATAGGTATTCAAATGAAAAACAAGTTCAAGAATAAGATTACGTCGGAATGGAGATTTTGGTGTCCAGTTTTTTTTTTTTTTTTAATTTTACCCCTTCAAATATCAAATTACTGCTCCTGAATTCTCTCACCTCAACAACTTCACCTGTATAACTTTTCCACTACTGAAAATAACTTCTAATGATTAATTTTTCATTAAATATAGCTCTAATAAAATTCTATCATATTATTTGCTTCTTTATTCTATTCTCCACTCAAGTTAATAATTTTTCATGATCATCTATTTTTCTGCTATTTATTTACTTCCAATTTCACTACAAATTGTCTATTCTAACATGAAACTTTGTATTGCAATCATGAGTTAAATGGCATATACATGACTACTTATTTAGACATTATATTTACTCCACGAAACTCATACACATGACAGATAATCCATTTTACATACTCAAGTTAAGATTAATCTAAAAACAATTCAGAGTTACATACACATTACATCATTAATTATTGATAATTATAACTAGATATTGGTATAGGAGTATATTGTACGTGATCTTATTCCCTAAAGAATTTTTTTCATATTTTTATAAGTTTTCATAAGTTTCTCTTTTTTAATTAAAAATATGATTTGAGTTAATTTTATAAAAAATAAGACATGATAGAAAGAAAATTTCTGGTAGCAAAAAAAATATTAGAGAAGGAACATACATGTGATAATAGGCACACTTTAGTGTATACCTAAAAGCAAGATATAAGTAACAATATATTCCAACTTCTAATAATATGTTAAAAAAAATTAATACTTTAAAAAAATAAAATATTAGTATTGAGAAAATAATTAATATTTAACTCAAAAAAGGTTCAATACATGCATTAACTTATTAGTTGATTAGGTAAAACTGAAAAACAAGCTTAAAAATAATAATATTCGTAGTTAGTAATACTAAATAATAATTTTCGATTATAATAAAAGGGTAATTATTATGAGTTCTGAAATTTGTAAAAATAAAACATTTATTTATTTATAATGTATTTGCTTGACCTGCATATTTTGAGAAAAGGTAATATACATCTTCAATAAAAGAAGACAGAGTAACTCCAACAGTCTATATCTGCTCCATCAAGTAATATTTATAGTCTTATATGTATTTTGTATGTATTATGAGATTAATTATTCTTTTAGAGATTTACAAAAAAAAAATACATAGTAGCATACATAAAAGTCCTATTTTTAAATAAATAGGTCTCATGAATACTCATAACATACATAAAACTCATACAAACAATATGAAAAGAACAGTGATAGTTTGAACATCTTTTAAGTGGTAAAAAAATTACAACTACACATTAAATATAAATATATAATTCACATGAAAAATTAGTTGCAAGTGAAACATATATCATATCATGTACTTAAGAGAAAATATTCAATTTTAAAATAGTTCTAATTACATTTTTAAAATGATGAGCCCTAATTAAGGATTTCTAAAAATTAGCTCTAGGAAAGCATGTACGTAATGCATACAATAATACATGATATTGCGTACATGATAGAACAATATTTAGTTACATTAAGAGTTTAACTATTCACATTAAAAATAATACATGAGACCACGTCATTTGTTTACATTAATTCTGTTAGTCTTGGATATATATTGGTTTAGAGTTATTTTGAAATGATTTTTTTTTTTTTTACAAATTACAAATATCTATTTATTTATTTATTTTCAATCTACATTCAAATATGAGATCACGGGAAGATACAACAAAAACAAGTAGATGATGATGAATTTATCAAGTAATATTTATAATATTTAATTTATCAATACATATAGGAAGTTTAACTAATTTATGATAGCAAAGGAAGCAGAGCATGTGTATTTTAATGCGAACTTACAAATGGAATAAAAAGAATATATATTATTGTTAAAAACAAATAAATAAAAGTTTAAAATTATAATTTTACTTCATTCATATTGTTAAAAAATATGCAGTTTATACTCTCTTTTATCATTATTATTTTTCTTTTGCATTGTTATGATATAACGTTTATTCATTTGTAATAGGTGAGTGAGTAGGTAATAAAAAAGGACGATATACTATGCCAAGTTCATTCTTTTTATATGTGTATTAGGGTCCGAAAAATATAACAAAATTAATTTAAAAAGATTAATATTTGAATTTTATATTTTTTAATTCAAAGTTCATTTTTATGCGTTACTTTAGGGTAAGTTACCTCATTACTCTAAATAGAAACCAATATTATCAGATTACTCTGAAACCAGAAAAATGATCAAATTTTTCTGTTTGCTATTTCTATAGAATCCGTGGCAGGCTGCCATGGATTCCATGGATTCGATTCCAAAATACATTGAATTTGTGTTACCCTACCACAGATTCTGAGTTTCTTGGCTCTAAATGAGATCCGTGGCAGGCTGCAATGGATTCTATAAATCATTGTAGCCTGCCATGGATTCTGTGTTTCTTGGCTTTAATGTTTTAAAAAAAATATATTTTATAATAATTTGTATAATCAATAAATATATGATGATTAATGACACGATAAATTATATATTTTTGTTATACCTACTACTATTTGTATTTTTATATTATACATGAATCAACTATCCCAATAAATTAAATACATTAAATATTATATATTCAAGTAATATTTAAGTCTCGAATTTGTTTTTTGAATATTACATGACTATAACAACCTATTTGCTTCATAAAAATACATCAATATTTTTAAAAATTTATAAATTTATAGCCGTAATATATTATTCTCATCAATTCGATAAATTTTAAAAAATTGTTAATTGATAAACATTTGTTAACTATGTTTGATAAACCTTTGTTAATTTATAGTTGTGTAATTATTTTGAAATATATATTTTGATAAATATAGTTTAGGGCAAGTTACTGTAATACACTATATATAAACCTATATTACCAGATTACACTGAAACCAGATAAATGATCATATTGCTCCGTTCCACATTTGTATGGAATCCGTGGCACCCTGAAGGGAATTCACCAATCCGTGGCCCTGCCACGGATTCTGCTATTGTAGCCTGAAGTTGCACTGGATCCGTGGCAAGGTGCCACGGATTCAAGTTGGCGGATCCCAACACTATAAATAGGAGGCTTAGGGAGGGTTCATTTGGTTTAGTTGTGTGAGTGATGGCTGAGGAAGATAGTTTTCTTGCTTTGGTTCACCATGATGGTGAGATTAAACACAATTCACGAGAGGGAGTTAAGTTCACAAGTAAAAATCCAACCAATGTGTTCATCACGCCGAGAACGCGTTTGTCGGATCTTCAGCGTAGCATCCAACTGAAGATCTGTTCTAACGGCAGGAAGCGTATTGGAATGATATACTATCGCATTCCCATTTCTGTTGTGGCTCAGGGGGTTATGTATGGCAGTTTTGCCATCCAAGCTGATGAGGATCTGCATGTTTTGTTTTAATGCAGGAGCCAGTTCCCCGAGGTGCGAACCACCGAGCTGTTTGTGGAAATGCTTGCTCCACTTGCGAGTTCAGGTGGTTCTGCACCGGGTCAACATTCTGCCAATGTTGTCGGGCCATCCCGCCGTGCGATCCAGGCCGAACCAGAGGCGCAGCTCGTTGCGTCCCCAACGTTCGAAATATATAATGAGGCAGAAGCAGGTGACCTTGTGGCTGATTTAGGGGATACCGGTACAGGGGCGCCGCAAGCTTTGTGCGCTTCGCCTGTTTAGAGAGTGCCAGATCCTGGTGTGGTGGATGCATTGCGGGCTGATGACTCTGATGACGAACCACCATTCATAGAGGGTGACAGTGACAACGACAGCGGCCCCGTTCCGAATCAACCGGGTGGCGCATCTAGTTCAGGGACGCACCAATATCCTCCTCACTTGTCGACCCTGAACTTGGATGTACTATCGGGTCCTGGGCGAGTACAGGGCGAGCCAAGCAGCGGCACTCAGGGCTCTCAAGGGTCCAACAACCAAGCTGAATTTTAGATTGGATAGACATTCGTGGACAAGGAAGTTGCGGTCCTTGCCGTGAAGAACTACAGCATCCGTCGTGGGGTCGAGTATAGGGTGATGGAGTCAGATCATGCTAAGTACCTCGGACGGTGCAAGCAATTCGGGCAGGGGTGTAATTGGCTCATTCGATTGACACTCCGGAAACGGAAGGGTGTGTGGGAAGTGCGGATGTACAACGGACCACACACTTGTTTGGTCAGCCAGATTTCCATCGATCACAGGCAGCTGAATTACCATGTCATATGCGATTTCATATTGCCATTGATCAGGGCAGATGCTGCTGTGTCCATCAAGGTGCTCCGAACCGCCACTGAGTCCAGTTACGGCTTTCTTCCAAGTTACAGGAAGACTTGGAAGGCGAAACAGAAAGCAATCGCACAGATATATGGGGATTGGGATGAGTCATATGCAGAGATACCTCGATGGATTCTGGGGGCCTAGCTCACCATGCCGGGTAGTGTCGCAATTTTGAAGACTTGTCCTGTAAGGGAGGGGGATGACAACGAAGCGTACTTTCACCGTCTATTCTGGACATTCCCTCCGTGTGTGGAAGCGTTCAAGCATTGCAAGCCTCTGATCAGTATTGACGGCACCCATCTGTATGGGAAGTATGGGGGACATCTCTTGTTGGCAATTGCTCAGGACGGGAACTCGAACATACTCCCCCTTGCGTTTGCTCTGGTTAAGGGAGAGAACACCGAGTCGTGGAAGTTTTTTCTGACTCATCTCCGGGCACATGTGACATCGTAGCCGGGTATACTGGCTTTGAGCGACAGGCACACCGGGATCAAGGCTGCTTTCGAAGATCCTGCTTGTGGGTGGCTACCTCCTACAGCCTACAGTGCTTTCTGTGCACGGCATGTAGCTGCGAACTTTGCTTTGAAGTTCAAGTCGGTCGCGGCCAAGCAGCTCCTTATGAATGCCGCCTATGCGAAGAACAAAGTTGATTTCGATTACTAGCATGGCTTGTTGGTGGCTGAGGACAGGAGGATGGGTGTGTGGACCAGTAAGATGGAGAAGGAGCATTGGACTCAGTACATGGATGGTGGTCGGAGGTTTGATCACATGACGACCAACATTTCCGAGTGCATTAACTCTGTTCTTAAGGGTATTCGGAACCTCCCCGTGACGGCTTTGGTGAAGTCCACATACCTCCGACTTGCTGAGCTTTGGGTTAGGAGAGGAAAAGATGCAGAGGCACAACTTGGAGCAGGGCACCAATTCAGTCAGACGTTGCTGGGCGCCATGGAGAAGAACATCAAGGATTCTAGGTGCTTTGCCGTGACTCAGTTTGATCGTCACAGCTCTGAGTTTGAGGTTACACAGATCAGCCCTACGGGAGGCTTTTCACTGGGCAACTACCGTGTCTCGCTGATCAACATGACATGTGACTGCGGATATTTCCAGGCACTACATTATCCGTGCATGCACGCTGTTGCTTGTTGTGCCCACTCTCGATTGGATTGGGGTGCCTACGTGCATGACGTGTATCGCATGTCAGAGGTCTTAGACGTGTACCGACTGCACTTTGCACCACCCATACCGGAGGGATACTGACCTCCCTTTGGTGGCCCCATAGTCATTCCTGATCCGAACATGAGGAGAGCAAGGGCGGGTCGGCCACGGACGACTCGGATCAGGACTACAATGGATGACGCCGACCCAAACCGACCTCGACGCTGCGGTCTGTGTAGGCAGACGGGCCACACCCGGAAGAGTTGTCCTCAGAGATGTTCCACGGCTGGTGATGCTGTTTAGAGTTTAGGGTTAGTCAGGTGTTTAATTTTATGCTTTTTCCTTTTCATGTTCAGTAGGATTAGGGTGTGTTTCTATTTGTGTCGTTGATGAAATGGATTATGTATGAAATCATTTGCATTCAGATACGTATCCATTTATGCCGCTGTTGTTTCTATGCTATCATCTCGTGTCACAAAGTCATCTAAAAAATGACAAAACAAAATTTAATCGCAACAGAGTCACATTTTAAATAAACATTTATCACGCTTTGTTTTCATTCACAAACAACAAATTCAAATTATCGGAAACTAACAAAATCATAATTTGTCATATTACTCCCTAAAAGTACAATCTAGTTACATTTTGACGGTAAATAAAAGTTAGAGCGTAAATATTGACCTCGTACATACATACTATTTTCATAACACCGTAGAGACCATTTTTCAGATGCCTCCTACGGAGCTTGTATTGGACCAATGGACTGAGGTGGTCATATCTCAGCCCTGGCCTATTCATGGAGAATGCGGCGACGTACTTTAAATCATCGGATGTTCACGAGGACTATCACTATTTAAAGTATCGCCAGCAAGTCTCCTTTCTTAATTGCCTAATCCACCCATTCCCAAACGGATCAATCTGTGCATGCTCGCGGAACCACCTCCAAACAGCTCATCTATTTCACTCGAATCACATGTCACAGCCCTACCTCTACCATCTCACCGTCACCCCTATTTATAGTGCCGGGATCCGCCAACTTGAATCCGTGGCAGGGTGCCACGGATTCAGCCTTGTTGAAAACATCAAACTGAATCCGTGGCACCTTGCCACGGATCCAGTGCAACTTCAGGCTACAATAGCAGAATCCGTGGCACCCTGCCACGGATTGGTGAATTCCCTTCAGGGTGCCACGGATTCCATACAAATGTGGAACGGAGCAATATGATCATTTATCTGGTTTCAGTGTAATCTGGTAATATTGGTTTTCATATAGTGTAGTACAGTAACTTGCCCTATAGTTTATGTAACATATTATTCTCATTTTCTATTACTCTAGATTCAATATATGTTTTGGTAAATAATTTATTGTTCTTCTTGGTGTTATTGTCGTCAAAGTTAATAGTAAATATCATCCATCTTGGTATTATATATAAATTTGAGACTTAAATATTACATGAACATGTAATATGTAATGTATTTATTGAGATAGTTGATTCATGTATAATATGAAGATAAAAAAGAGTAGGTGTAACAAAAAAATATATAAATTTTTATATTATGGATCATCATATATTTATTGATTAACTCAGAAAAGGTTCTACAAATTATTTTTGAATAAGTTTTTTTTATTTAAAAAATTAGAGTCATGAAAGTAAAAAAAGAAAACAACTAACAAAGCAATACAAGAAACATGTCGTTTGTTGATAATTAAATCAACTTGTTGTGTCTAGAAAAATTATAATTGCTGCAATATATGGAAGCATCAGAAATCAAGGAGAAATAGAATTACAAATTGAAATAGGAAAGCTTAGCACATGGAGCAGTAGAGAAGTTTGAATCCGTGACACCCTACCACGGATTCTGTGAATCTTGATAAAAAAAACACAGAATCCGTGGCACCCTACCACGGACCCATGAAAACATGGCAGGGTGCCACGGATTCCATAGATTTATGGAACCGAGCAATTTGATCATTTTTTTAGTTTTAGAGCAATATGGTGAATTTGGTTTCTAGTTAGAATATATTAGTAACTTGCCCTTAATTTTATTGGATAAAAAATATAAATATCATTAAACTTTAATTTTCAACTAGGAGTGTTTTTTTTTTAAAAAAAATAACCCATATTTTAGGTATATTGCATTACAATTAATCTAGCTAACCAAGTGGTTTTGTCAACCAAGTGTTTAACCAAGCAAACTTGTTCACGCGCTCGTTTCCCCTTAATATAACGTCAACCAAGTGCTTTAACCAAGCAAATCTGTTTCGTGTTCTTTTGGTTCTGCAACTTTCATCGTCATGTTCTTTTTCGTTTTCTGCTGTTAGAAGAAGAAGAAGAAGAAGATGATGATGACATGATGATGATGATGATGATCCAGATGTAGACATTAAAGAAGGAATTAATGAAGAAAAGAAAAAGAAGAATAAGAAGTAGAAGAAGATGCAGATGCGGACTTGGAAGAAGGAAGGAAGAAAGATGCAGTTGAGTTTAGCATATTATCTCGGTGGATTTTAGCATATTATTTCGGTTGAGTTCAGCACATTATTTCGGTGGATTCTGGGTTATTTTTTCGGTTGAGTTTAGAATATTATTTCGGTTGAGTTTAGTATATTATTTCGCTAGAGTTTAGCATATTATTTCGGTAGATTCTGAGTTATTTTTCCGGTTGAGTTTAGAATATTATTTCAGTGGATTCTATAATATTATTTCGGCGGATTCTGGGTTATTGTAATCAGAACCAAGCGAAACGTAATAACAACAACAACAACAATGACAACGATAGCAACAACAACAATAAAGACGAAGAAAAAGTTGTAGACATGAAAGAAGAAGAATACGACGATGAAGACAACGAACAAGTTGTAGACATGGTGGAAGAAGAAGAAGAAGAAGAAGAAGAAGAAGAAGAAGAAGAAGAAGAAGAAGAAGAAGAAGAAGTTGATGATCAGATGATGATGATGATGATGATGATGCAGATGTAGACATGGAAGAAGGAATGAAGAAAAGAAAAAGAAGAAGAAAAAGAAGAAGTAGAAGAAGAAGATGCAGATGCAGACTTGGAAAAAGGAAGGAAGGAAGGAAAATGAAGTTGAGTTTAACATATTATTTCGGTTGAGTTTAGCATATTATTTTGGTGGATTCTGGGTTATTTTTTTAGTTGGGTTTAGAATATTATTTTGGTGGATTTTATAATATTATTTTGGCGGGTTCTGGGTTATTGTAATCAGAACTAAACAAAACGTAATAGTAACAACAACAACAACAATGACGACAACAGCAACATCAATAACAATAAAGACAAAGAAAAAGTTGCAGACGTGAAAGAAGAAGAAGAAGACGACGATAAAGACAACGAAGAAGTTGCATACATGGTAGAAGAAGAAAAGAAGAAGAAGAAGAAGAAGAAGGAGGAGGAGGAGGAGGAGGAGGATGAAGAAGAAGACGGCAACAATGAGAAGGATGAAGAAGAGCGTGTGTACACGCGTTTTAGGATGAGAGTGGGGTTTTATTTCAAAATTACTTGGTTTTCCACTTGGTTAGTAAAAACCACTTGTTCAAATAGCATGATTGATTTCATTAAGTAAAACTTAATTATGTTATACCTAATTAATAGAATCAGAACTATTGATTTAAAAACTTTTAAAAAACTAATATATACATTAAAAATTATTAATTATTATAAATAACTAACAATAAATGATAGTAAACAAAATATGATTAAAGTTGCTAAATGTTAGAAAAAAATAAAAAATAAAATAAAATAAACAATTTTAATTTTCTCAATTAAACCACTTTTCATTACGGGAAAATTAATCACGCATGAACCCCAAAATATAGGTTTTTTTCATTTTAGAAATATTCCTGAATTCTAAACAATCCTCTCCTATCCAATTTTGAAGTGACAATATTAAAATAACAATATCATTAAACAATTTTGGGTGAATAATATATTATTAAAAATTGTAATAATTAATGCTTTAAAATTAATATAAAAAAGCGGCTGAACATAGGAGAGTTGGTGTCCAATTTTTTGAATTCCCAATTGTTCATTTAAAACAAAAAGCTTGATGGAGATTGACATAGAGAAGACGAGAGAGACAAAGAGGATTCGAGGAAAGAGAAGGTGGTCCGTGGTCACTGCAAGCAACAATAGCGAGGAGATGGATCTCAACCGAAGAAGAAGGAGAAAAGAGATGTGCCGAGGACAAAGAAGAGGATAGAGTTAGAGAGGGATTGAGGAGGGATTATTTGACACTTTTTAAAAACTTAATTATTCAGGACTGTTTATTATATCGGTGCATCTGTATTTAAGAAAGATTTTGATGTGAGTTTTTATAGTCTTTTTACAATCTCTATAATAATTTTCTTTTGTTCAACTTTCATGAAGTCCTCCTACTAACCACAACTTTCTATAGTTGTCTTGCAGGCTTGATGGAGTTCAGTCTGCATGGAGGAAATTTCGAATCAATCATGCCTTCATTGGATCAATTCATTTATTTCAAACAATTCTTCTGGTTATGCCTGAAGTACAAATGTGGCATCTATAAACCTAATGTTGAAGCCCAACTTGACAAAGTGCGAGTCCAAACCCATTAAAAATAGGTTCATCTATAAGCCGAACATGGCGTAGGTTGAAAATTTAGATAAATTTATATAATATAACTAAGATATTAAAGTGATGAATATTGATCAAATGATAAATTAATAAAATGAACAATATATTTCAAAAAATACTAATGATCATCAACCGTAAATTAATAGAAAAAGTTGCTAAACAGGCACGACAGTGCCTGTGAAGCCGCTAGTATTATATAATTAGCTTAATATTCACTATAATTAGTAAATAATTTTATAATTGGTAAATAATTAAATCAATTAGATACTTTGGGTATTTTGTTAATTATTTTCAGGAAAAGCGACTAAAGAAGCTTAAGGAGGAAGAAAACAGAGAAAACAGAGGAATTTGGGTCAAGATAGACAAAGTCTAGGCGCCACTGCCAAAGTCTAGACTTTGGCACTCAAGACTCACAACCCCAAAGTCTAGGCGCCACTTCCAAAGTCTAGACTTTGGCACTCAAGCTCACAACCTCAAAGTATAGGCATGAAACAAGCACCATTTGGAAAAGTCTAGGCATCGAAACTCAAAGTCTAGGCATGGATAGCACACCTAGAAGCCAAAGTCTATGTGTGGCTATCCAAAGTCTAGGCGTCCGCTTTGCAACTTTGTCCAAATACAAGAGAATTTCATTTGAGATTAATTTGTATTCATTTAGGTTTTGTAAATCTATAAATAAGTGAATTTTCAATGATCAAATATCTTATCATCATTGAAATTAGATTAGATTGGAATTAGAATTAGAAATTGATTTCTTGTATCATTTTTCATAATCAATCAATACATCAGTTTTTCTTTTAAAAGAACAAAATTCTCTCTCTTTCTCTTAAGTTCTTAAGTTCTTTGAATGTTCATAAATTCAAGATTCATCTTCATAGCTTTCTTTGAGTTACTCATAATCATGAGTAGCTAAATGTCATTGAGATTAAGGAGGAGGAGCTCTGTTCTTACCAAGCTAATGGATTAATTCAATAATCTTTTCTAAGTCTGCAAGTTTATATCAAATTCAAAGGATTCTTCTTGTTCATCAATGGTTAAAGAATCAAGTTCAACCGAGAGGTATATTTGATTCTTACCTTTGTTTGATTTCTATACTAGTTCTTGAGATTAAACATGTTATGTATGATTTGTGAATTATCAAGATTGAAGTTTAGTTGAATAAGGTGACATAGAATTTGATTTTACATTAATCTTGGTGATCACAAATTAGTTCAAGAATTGTCTTTCACTTTTGTTCATTGAATTAGAGATAATGATTTGAATAATTGTGCCATATTTGAATCTGTATTTTTATCACATAAATGATTGATTTGTTTCTTGTTTGATTCTTTGTATCAATT
>JASCZI010241888.1:50600-68836 GCA_036250425.1 Stylosanthes scabra | reverse complement strand
TGAAATTGTAAAAGCTCCTTGTAAGTACTTAGGAAGTGGCCTAAGTCCTTGGAAACATACAAGTTCAATTTACTTGAAGTATTTCCTTATTAAGTTTATTTAGCTTCCGTGCAAAAATTTATCATTGTTGCTTATATACTCAATTCACCCCCTCTTGAGTATTGAGTATACGTGCTTACCGTCTAACATTATTGTATCTGATTAAAATGAAAAACAAATTGTTAGAACAGATAATTTACAAAATATTTTAAATAAGTCGAGTTTTTTTAATATTAAACAAGGGAAATATTTTCGTAAAGATACTAAAAATATTTTTATGTAAATATTTTTTATTTTTTCTATTAATTAAAGTTATAATATTTTAGAAGTATATATAGCATATTTTAAAGGCGTAGATTTTATTTAGATCTTTGAGAATTTAAATTTTAATATATTAATTTTTATTTTTAGATAATTTAATTTTAATTTAATAATTTTATCTTATAATGTCTTATTTTCTTATTTTTGCAATTTTATATTATATATGTTTCTTTATTTTTAATTTTTACTTCTTATTTTTAGTAATTTTTTATTTTTAATTTTTTTTAATTCTTACTTTTTATGTATTAGAATTTTTAGAAAACACATTTTAATTGTGAAAAATAATTTTTTTAAAAATATTTTAAACATCTTTATGTGAGTGGCATCCTCAAACAATGTGCATCTTTTTGTGCTTCTATAGAAAGGGATTAATTGTCAAAGATAAATTGCAATGAAATTGAAAATAAAGAGCAGATGGGCATAACAAAGTTTTTGAGGATGTTTGGAATGAGTTGAATTTTGGGTTTTAAATAAAAATCCCTCACTATCTGCTTCCAAATTGGATAACGGGAGGAATAAATGTTGGATGGATCTTATATAAGTGAGAGTGAGAGCACGAGCGCTGACCACAAGATTACTTGGTGTTTTGGGAGAAAATTTTGTGACTAAGCCAAGCTTCTTTGGTGAAAAGGTTTGTAGTTGGGCCGGATGGAATTAAGGAGCGAGTGATGCTCCGAAGTTTAACGAATCTAATTGTTCATTTAGAGAAAAGACTTTGCCAGTTAAAATTGAGGAAAATAATTTATGTTTAAATTGATTATTAAATTAAAAATTACAGTTAAAATTGAGCAAAATAATTTGTTAGGAAACAGGGGCGCCAGCAGAATCATAGAATTGAGACAAAAAAAAATACCAAATATATTACTTAAAAAAATATACGGGATAATAAAATTACACAAATGAAAAACAACTCCACCTAAATCAAATCTTTATCGAAAGAAGAGATACGAAATGAGTAACCACTCTACTCGAAATCAAATTTTTATCAAAAGAAGAGATAACAAAATGAGTAATCATTCTATCCGAATTAAATTTTTAACTTAGAGATACAAAGTGGTAAATGATAAGTTGAGACGTTCCATCCAAAATCAAATTTCAATTATACCCAAAATACTAGAATTAAATGGCAAACACTCAATCTAAAAGAAATAACTTGTGTCTTAATACCCAAAATAAATATGGACTCTCAACAAGAGAACCTTATAATTCTCTCAAATACTAACCATAATAACTCATATTGACAATAACGCGTACTCATAACTACATGACCACATGATGAGAGCTTATGTTTCAGTAACTAATGTCTCACTCTATTTATAATTAAAACATAGGCGGTGGTTGTATGCAGCAAAGACTTCTATTGGCTAAGAAACTAAGCATTCAAGTTGTAGTGAAATGTATAGCCGTAATCATCAACTTGGACAGCTAATAGCTTTTCAATTTCTACTTGAACTTGTGTTGTTTGACTTTTCAAAGCTTGAGTTACTTCTTCATGCTTCTGTTTTGAGCTGATATCTTCCAATGCCACCATGCCGTCGTTCATGTATGATAATACAACTTGAACTTAATTACTCAAGTTGTATAATCATTATAAAATTAATTAATTTTGATATTTCACATAATTTATGTTTAAATTAATCATTTGGAAAATATTATAATCTTGCTCTTAAAGAGGAAATACTTACGAAATTTTTAGGAGTGTTGTACAATCATGTTAATTATCTTACCCAAATAAAATATTTTAAAATTAATAAAAGTTTAATAATAATTATACACAACCAATCATTTTAACGAACTAAGTCCAACTAAGCTTCTCTTTTCCACGGGCCTTTCTCCTTTTCTAATTAGCGTTTTTTTTCTTCTCCTTCGGCAGCATGGCGACAATGACAACAGAAAAGAAGAAGACGCCAATAACAGAGAAGAAGATAGCAGCGACAATAGCGACGGCGAGGAGGAAAAGACGCCAATAACAGAGAAGAAGATAGCAGCGACAATAGCGACGGCGAGGAGGAAGACGAGAAAGAGGTGTAGCAGCGACCGGAAGATGGAGTACATTTGAGTATTTGAGTGGTAACTTCCAATAATTCAAAATCTGTTTCTGTTTTCATTGCAAATTCGTTTCTATTTTTATTCAAAATTCGTTTCTATTTTCATGAAAATCCAATTCATTTTTTGTGAAAATCAAATTCATTTTTTAATTCAAGCTCCATTTATGTTTTAATTAAAAATCCGTTTCTCTTTTCATTCAAAATCCGGTTCTATTTTCATTCAAAATCCGTTTCTGTTTTCATTAAAAATCCATTTCTGTTTTCATTAAAAATCCGTTTCTCTTTTCATTCAAAATTCGTTTCTGTTTTTCAAAATCCGTTTTTGTTTTCATTCAAAATCCATTTCTGTTTTCATTCAAAATTCGTTTCTATTTTCCTAGAATATCCAATTCAGTTTTTCATCAACAACAACAACACCAACAACACCAACAACAGCAACAACGTAAACAATGGAGGAAGATGAAGAAGAAAAGGATAAAGAAGAGAAAGAGGAAGAGGACGAAGAAGAAAAAGACGACAGTGACAGCGACAATGATGGCGGCGGCAACGACGACGACGACAATAATGTCGGCTGCAACGACGATGACAACGACAGTAGCGGAGAAGGAGCATTGCAGAAGAAGGAGGAGGAGAGGCATTGCATAAGAAGAAGAAGAAACACGTGAATCTGAGGGACGCGCGTGTAGTGGTGAGAGTGGGGAAAAATACTTTGATGAGCTTGGTTGGTCAAATTGCTTGGATGTGTAGCATTACTGAAAGTTTAATTCATTCAATAAGATTTTGAAATAAAACATTTTTAGAGAAATATCGTTTTTGAAATAGAGATTTTTTTTTTACCAACTTGTGTTGATTTAGTGGTTAGTTCACTAGTCCCGTTAAACAAGTTTTGGAGATTCGAATCCCGCCTTGCATGCAGCAATGCAGGCCAGTGATAAACCCTTAAAATGGAGCTCAAAGGATTAGTTCTTGGGTTGTCGGGATGTGAGATATCTTGAGAAAATAAAAAAATAAATACGTGAAATATAAAATTATGATAATATTTAAATCATAAAATCTCTTATTTAATAAAAAATTTATATGATGGATTAACTCATATCATATTAGAAGAGTTGAAGATTTTAATTTTTAAGAGTTTACTCACATGTACGTGTAGTCGCCGCTTTTTCATAATCCCGTATTTAGGGTTTAAGGGTTTTACAGCACAACACTACACTCACACTCACACGCATGGCTTCCAACGGTATGCAAAACCAAGAAGAACTGCTTTCCAAGCAAATCAAACACGAAGAAGAAGAATATGATGATGATGATGATGATGATGATGATGATGATGATGAAGAAGAAGAAGAAGAAGAAGAAGGCGAAGAAGGATGGGACGACTGGGAAGGAGACGAGGGAGATCCACAATCGGAATTGCTCTGCCTCTTCTGTCATTCTAACTTCGCTTCTTGCGATTCCCTTTTCGCCCATTGCGCTTCCATTCACCACTTCGATTTCCATGCCATTCGAAAATCTCTTGCCTTGGATTTCTATTCCTCCTTCAAGCTTATTAACTATATCCGCTCTCAGGTTACTTTCCATTTCTACGCTTTCTTTTTCTCTATTTTTAGATGTTACTTAATCTAAGGTTCTGCGTGGAAATGGCGTCAAAGTAAGGAAATATTAACTGAAATCAATATAGAAGATCCCCTTATAACAGGTGTCTATGAATTCCATCGATCCAATCGTTGAATCAAATTGTATTATCTTGATGATAAAAAAATTAGAAGATTCGAACAGCAATAGATATGCAATTTATGTAATTTAATAGTCCATCTTAACATATTTATCGTATCCAATAGTGAAACTTTCGATTCAATGGTTGCATAGCATTGGTGAAATTGATCATTTATATAAACTTTTTGTCATGTACAACAAAACTTACACTTGTTGTAAGAGGATATATTGTGTATCTGTTTAAATGTATCTTTAAGTTTGGATTTTGAGGTTCAGAGCATGGAGTTTCGATAAATTTACTTCTACGTTTTGCTAAGTTTTGTTTTCTTTTGTTTTTACCAGGTGGCGGATAACAAATGTTGGAGTTGTGGTTCGACATGTCAGTCTAACCAAGACTTGCAGAATCATTTGCATGATGCAATTGACTTAAGTGATATAAAGACTAAGTGGGATGATGATAGATATTTAAAACCTTTTATGCTAGATGATTCGCTGTTGTACAGTTTTGTTGATTATGAAGATGGGGAAGATGAGCAAATTCCACCAATGGATGAAGATCTTATGGTGGATTTGAAGAACTCTATAGAAACTCTTGATTTGAAAAAAGTGGTAGTTACTGATGGTGTAAATGATACTAGTAGCAGCAAGAAGGCTGCTTCTGTTCCTAATGTTCATTTGAATCAGGAGAATTCTTCAGACAAGGAACTAGTTAATGGCAAGAACTCTGGACCATATGTTCCATCAATTGACGAGGCTAAAGATGAAGGGCTCTTGATGGCTAAATCTCGAAATCACATTGAAAAGCAGATTAAGATGGTTAATGAAAGTTACTTTGGGTCTTATAGCTCATATGGCATCCACCGTGAGATGTTAAGTGACAAGGTATGATTTGTACATGTATTTGTTTAATTCAGGATTAAGGAAATCCTTGTGTTTCTTTACCAAATTGAAAGCTCAAAGACGTTTCACTATACTGTCATCATCATTTTATAGATGTCCTACCTTTATTTATGTAGGTGAGAATGGATGCTTATGGCCAAGCAATTTTGAAAAATCCCTCTCTGCTAAATGGTGCTGTGGTTATGGATGTAGGTTGTGGAACTGGCATCCTGAGGTGAGAAATATCGATAATAAGCAAATAATATTTGCTCTCTAGCAACATTGATCTCAGGTTATACCTTTCATAGAGTTCAATTTTCATGGAATGCCGCCATGTGAGCATTAATAATGGTGGAAAGGTTTTTTCACTTTGACAAAGTGAAGCCATGATTAATCTTATTATGCCATACATTCTTTAACATCTTAAACATTTAATTTTGTGACATATTTTACTCTTATTTTCTTCAGCCTATTTGCAGCTCGAGCAGGGGCTTCACGGGTCATTGCAGTTGAGGCTAGTACCAAGATGGCCGCAGTAGCATCTCAGGTATACATTTTCTGTACATTACTTACCAAAATATCTCCTTAACAATGAATTTAGTGCCATATTCAATATGTCTTGGTTTTTTCACCTTCAAAATTTATTTATTTATTTATATATATTAAGGTTGCAAAAGATAATGGTCTCTGGCTGGATAAAAGCCAGTGTGGTGTGAATGGCCTTCAAAAGGGAGTGGTAGAAGTGATTCATGGTATGATTGAAGAAATTGACAAAACTGTTGGAATTAAACCTCACAGTGTTGATGTATTGTTAAGTGAATGGATGGGTTATTGCCTACTGTATGAATCCATGCTTGATTCTGTGCTCTATGCACGAGACCAGTGGTTGAAGACTGGAGGTGCCATTCTTCCTGACACAGCAACTATTGTAAGTTGCATCTGTCACCTGTTTCTATATTTTATTCAGGGGTTATGTATTATCTATCAGTGTATTAGCAATTATTTATTTGAATATCCCTTTCAGTTTGTTGCAGGATTCGGAAAAGGTGGCACAAGTCTTCCATTTTGGGAAAATGTGTGTGAATTTGACATGTCTTGCATTGGGAAGGAACTTGTCAAAGATGCTGCCCAAATTCCTATAGTTGATGTTGTGGACTCTCAAGATTTAGTTACCAGTTCTGCAGTTCTTCAGGTTGGTGCTGTACTGCTTTTGTGAGACGTTACATTGTTAATTCTTTACTTCTTTCGTTTGATTGAGTCGTATATACTTTTGCGATCGCCTTTTTGGATTTTGCTAGTATATTATCTTTGGTTTATGTTTCAACTAATTTTCTTTAGTGTAGACTAAGTTCAACTTTTATGGAATGCATGTATTGTATCTGTAACAACATCAAAAGATGTAAATAGTCAAAAGCCTTCTATTATTTTATTTAGTAGGAAATATTACTTAGGTCTTTCAGAAAGCAAAATCCTCTAATACAAGTTTTACTCTTTAAGCCCATTTCTGATTTTGCCAGCCCCTACAAGCAAGGCCAAATTTAGTTTAGGTAAACTATATACGTGCATATCTGTAAGTTAAAAACAGGATTATCAAGCTATTAGTAGCATTTTGAGATATATTGCTTATTTTCTTAATCATCTTCTCTAAATATATAGTCTGTGTGTGCTATTTATTGCATTACATACTATCTTTCCAGCCTTGTTTTTTTCTGCATAGATAGCAGATGATGCAAAATATTTGCGAGGGGAAATGGATAGTTTTACAGGAGATATTAATTCCCAGTCTATAATTGATTATTGAAGTGCATTTTTGTTTCTCTGACCAGACCTTTGATTTGGCAACCATGAAGCCTAATGAAGTTAATTTCACTGCAACTGCTACTTTGGAACCAAAATCGAGTGTTTCGGAAAACAAAGAAACACATGTAGATTCTGAAACATGCTGCCGGTGTTATGGAGTTGTCCTATGGTTTGAAACTGGATTTACAAGCAGATTCTGCCGGGAAGCACCAACTGTGTTATCAACATCTCCTTACACTCCAAAAACACATTGGTCGCAAACAATCTTAACCTTTAAGGAACCCATTGCAATTGGATTTGGAACCAGAAACAATGGTGATCTGGGAGTGGTCGGCACTGACAACTTTCCTGCTGCAAAGGTTGATTTGCGTATCAGCATTGTACGTTCCACGGAGCATCGCAGTATTGATATTTCGTTAGAAGCTGTTGGTGTTAGTCCTGATGGCCAGAGACGCAGTTGGCCAGCTCAATTGTTTTCTTTGCAGTAGAGTTCATACACCACAATATCAAAGATTTTCAAACTGGCATCTTCTTGTTTGTAGCCAGTTACAAAAAGAGTTTTAGAATGTTGTAATCCTTTATATAGGTTTCCAATTTTGTTGATGAAAGTAGGCCCTTTTAATTATTTTTCTTTGAATTGTGATCAAGTATAAGAATGATAGAACTAGCCATATTATTCAACATTTGTTGTCTGTTGCATAGATGCTGTGGACTATTCAATCATCCAAGTTTCAATAGCAGTTGTAACAAATTTGTTGCATGTTCTTCATATATGCACAATGCATAATGCATACTTTATGAATTATTATAGTTGAGACAACAAAAATAAGAATAAATATCCAAAAATGTGTTTAGGTAGAGACATGAAGGCAAAATACTCTATTTTAAGATACAATTTTTTGTATTTTTTAATTTGGAAAATACAGATAAAGGGGGAATTTGTCTATTTGTATCTTGCCTCAGCTACCAAACTCAGCTTTTATTAACCTTTATTCATACAACTTCTCATGTTTCATGAAAGGCCTCTAGCTGTACCATCTATAGGGCTACAAGAAAACTTGAAAGTCTCAACTCTGAACCCCTTGCATGACGCCATGACCTACCAAATATCACAAACTGATTAAAACTATCATGGATTTATTATTGAAGTTTCAGTTTTCATGACAACTGGTATAAAACTTGTAAATGCTGCCATGTGCATCAAAGTATAGATGTTCATTTACTACAAGACTACAAGTCAAGGTTGCACTTGCATATGAGTTGTCTTATTGGGTTGATGCAGCAATTATTTCGATGTAAATTATAGTATGAACAAAACTAAATAGTAAATACTCACTAGGGTCCAGGGGGTCATTGTTTTACGAGTCATGCTGTTCATCCACTTCAATGTATTGGTTGCAGATCCAAATGCCATGGTTGCCAGAAACCCAGGGCTTGTTCTCTCCCTCCCACTGCTCTTGCAGTAAAGGACACTTCCAAATATCAAGATCAACTGCAGATAAAGGCAATGTTCCTCCTTCTCCTAGTGACTCAAGCTTACAACAATCAAGGATCTGAAGTTTCTTGAGAGACATGAGGTTTTGAAGCCCTTTCATATCCAAAGTTTTCAGGTTTGATAAACCCTGAATCTCTAGCTGGGTTAGTGTGGAAGGCAGCAAACCTTCCTCTGGAAAGGACTCAACATCTTCACAATTTCCCTCAACTGAGAAGTTGTCGAGTGAGGTCAAGCTCGACATATTCCACTCCATCCGGTGGGTGAAGAGATCATTGCAATCTCTAATCTTGAATGATTTCAAATTAACAGGCAAACCACCATTTGGAAGTGACTTGATTTCTAGACAACTCCATATTTGGAGTTCCTTTAAACTTGGGAGAAGAGTATGCATTTGTTTAGGAAGTGAACTTAACTTGCTGCAATAGCGAACTTTCAAAGAAGCAAGGTTCGGTGTGGGCAATCCTGCATGTGGAAAGTCAACAAAATTGTGACATCTCCATATGCACAATGAATTGAGTGATGTGAGAAGCTCGAGTGTTCCCTCCGTCTGTGGTGCCGAAGCAGTTAGAGATTCTAGATTTTCACACCCCCAGATTACCAAAGACCTGAGATAAGGGAAGAAATCTAATGGGAAAGACTTCAGAGAGTGGCAGCTATTGTATATCTCTAATGATTCAAGTGATTGTTGGCACCCATTTAGTTGTTCTAGGATTTCTACTTTCCAACAGTGATCAACATGTAATGCGCGCATAGCAGGAGCTCTTGGAAGTGAAGTTGCAAGCTGATTACAGTATCTCATGGTAAGATTTGTAAGAGAAGGAAGACAAGTAGACAAATCACCAGATAGTTGGGGACATTCCTCCAAATGAAGCTCCCTGAGACAAGGGAAAGCTCTGCAGCCTTCACTGTCACCTGCATGAATCCATTTCTCCCATGCTGGCATGCCATAAAAGGTTAGAATTTCGAGAGAAGGGAAATGTTGACTTCCTCTGCAACCACTGACTCCATAGAATTCAGGTCCAAAGCTAACCAGCTCCTTAAACTTTGAAATATGCAGTTCTTTAAGGTATGGAAGCTGTCCAAGTGATGGCAGTATGTGGCAGTATTTGCAATGTTTAAGTGACAGAGAAACTAGGTGGAAGAATGAATGATCTCCCAACCAAGCTGGAAACTGAGTACCTGTGTAGTGCACAATTTCAAGGGCTTCCAAGTTTGTATGCGGCCGCAGCTTGTCGAGTATGTTCTTTTCATGCTGGGAGTTTTGAGAATCAGCAGATTTTCCCCAATCAAAAGTCAAGTTATCAAGATTTCTCGTCCTTCAAGCTTGCTTTCATTGCATCTTTTGGATCAACGACATTCTTTATGTTTTGGATCACCAAAGAACCTCTTAGATGTGATAGTTCGCCTAATTCACTAATTGAAGAAGCACATTCCTTGCTCACAACAAAATTGCTCAACCTCTGGAGGCTTTTTAATTTACTCATGTGCAATGGCATCCGTTCTAGCCGAGAACCCGAGATGTCAAGGTATCTTAAATTGACTAGACAATGCATATTCCTTGGCAATTCTGTGAGATGAGGACATCTTGCAGCTTTGAGTGTTTGTAAGTTGTATAAATTACATATGGAACTGGGCAATTTCTTTATTTGAGTTTGTGACACATCCAAGTATCTCAGATGCCTTAGTTTGGCAATGAAATGGAGCAATTCGCTAACACTACCACGTGCACCAACCAAAGATAACACCCGCAAGCGCCTTAGCTTCATAAACAGATCCTTTGGCACCTTGTTGAAGAGACATATTGGTGGATCTACCAAGCTTAATTGCAGAAAAGTGTGTAGACCACTTGCCTTTTGGAAAGCATCAAAGTTTATAGATGGATACCTAGTTGCAATAATTTGTGACAAGTGACGAGTCCTTTCCCCAGCATCTTTATCTAAGTTGTTTTCCAACCTGATGCAAAATTTTCCAGATACATATTGAGCAAGGTCATTGATAAGATCAAGCATCACAAAGAGTGATCCATTGTGTCTTGATTGTTGGAAAAATGACCTTGCTACCAATTCATGGAAGTACTCCTCTCCAACTTCTTCAAGTCTGCTGTTTCTTCTTGGTTCTTTCAGTAGATTCTCTGCCATCCATAGCAAGATCAACTCCTCTCTTTTGAATTCGTAGCCTTTAGGAAAGATTGAGCAGTAAGCAAAACATCGCTTCAAATGTGGAGGGAGATAATAATAACTCAGTCTCAAAGCTGGAAGAATATTGCTCTTTTTATCTGACAGCTCCCATATCTCATTGTTCAATATATTGCCCCACTCTTTGACATCGGTTTTAGAGCGCAACAGACCTCCCAATGTTTTTGCAGCAAGAGGTAACCCCTTACACTTCTTAGCAATACTTTTACCGATTTCTTCCAAGATCGGATGAGTATCAGAGTTTCTATAGTAGAATGCATGTTTTGCAAACAACATCCAACAATCTTCATCTGATAAATATCCCAAGTGATAGGATGGAATGGTTTGCATAATTAATGCTACATGCTCACTTCTTGTGGTCACAATGATCTTACTCCCAGGAGCACCATATTGAAGAAGATTTCCCAAGATATCCCAATCATCATAGTTTTCATTCCACACATCATCCAAAATGACCAGATACTTCTTCCCTTAAGCCTCGCCTTCAGTTCAACTTGAAGCGAATTCAGATCTTTAAAACCATAATTGCACATAGTAAGAATCTCCAAAAGTGTTTCTGTAATCTTGAATATGTCAAAATCCTCAGAAACACACACCCAAGCTCTAAGATCAAAGTGTTCCTTCACTCTAACATCATTGTAAACAAGCTGAGCTAAGGTTGTTTTTCCAATTCCAGCCATGCCAACAATAGGAATCACTCCTATCTTGTTATCACCATTTTCAACATCGAACAATAGCTTGATCATGAACTCCTTATCACCCTTCAACTATAGATGTTGTGGGAGTCTTCTGTGTGAATTTGACTCCTATATCACTGGTTAGACCGAGGACATCTTTTTGCTTCGTTATGAAATCTAACTTCTCAATGATCTCCTCCATGTTTTCTTCTAGTTCATTCTCATATGAGCTCGAAGAAGTAGAGTCAAAATTGCATACCTCGCCAGAACCATATTTTGCTCTGGTGTATATCTCATCCAACAGATCATCAGCTTCATATGCAGCATCTTTAAGCTCATCTAGCCATTCCTTCACTGCTGGATTTGTGATCTGCTTTCCCTCTGCATCATCAAGAACTCCATGAACTGACGGCAAAATCAGCTTCAACTTCTTCAGCAACTTCTTGTTCAATTTCTTCCCCTTCAAGAAGCTGAGTACTTCAGGGGAAGCTATTCTTTCAAGCAGTACATTAAACACAGCTCCTAGAAAAGCGCCTCCAACGAGTTCCAAAACCATGGTGTCTCTGTATAACCAGAAAAGTCAAATAAGATTGGAGGAAAAGTTTTTCTACCTGTAATGGTGAATTGTGAACAAAATGGAACAATATTCGTTTACTCTACGATCTTTACTAATGCAATAATTGACAAGAAGAAATCAAGCATGAATACTTCGTTGAATTGTCATGTTTACATACTTGTTTGGCATACTTAGATATACCCAAATACGGCCACATGTCGGTCCTTGAAATGAGTTTAATACTAGTACTAGTATGTAATTATGTTTTATTGATTATTAACACGAACTATCTAAAGTGCTTTTATGTAATTAAAAGAGACATTAAAATTGTTAGTTGTAATTTAATATGATATATATATATATAGTGTCTAACAAAGATTTAAAGTTAGTGTGGCCGTATTATGTCGTCTTATGTATCTATTGCTAGGGTTTATCAATGCTTATGAATTATGAAGACTTGACCAAGGATATTCACAGGATAAGACAGACAGAAAGTTCAAAGAAATAACAATTATCCTTCTTTTGACTATTCTTTATTTGATGGTGTCAACAAACGTATTGCAGCAATAATGCAAATGGTTCAGTTTCATAACCTTGTTGACTTTTCTGAGGAGTTAGCACCGTTTTGATCATAAAGATTCAAGCACAAATGCAACTTCTGAAAATATTGGTGGAGAAATTGTGAGGCAAAAATAAAGAAAGAAAGAGAGGAAAAGGGTTGACCTATAGTTTAGTAGTTATCTATTGATTCCTGTGTTTTTGAGCTCCCCCACTTGAAGTGGGTGGTAAGAAACACCTAGAGACATTGAAAAATGCTAGATGTAAAAATATTTGTCACTAAATTCAACCAAGCTGATTTTAATTCAACAAAAATTACTCACATTACTTATTTGGTCACCAAATTTTAGTCTTAAAAAAACCAAATTATCGAGCTTAAACTTGAGCTATGCCAAACTTAAACTCTTGCTAGACTTAGGTCCAACCAAGAGTCCATAAACCTCCTCCGCCGAGCTAAATTCAGTTTATCATATGTAGTTATCTCTCTGTTTTCTTTATATATGTTAAAAAAACCAACCATACTTGATATACACCAAAAATCAACCACACAATATAGAAAACATGTTAAAAAATATATAATACATGATGAAAATGAGTTAAACAACACATACATCTATAGACAAATATATAGTTATTGTTTTGATGTCTAATTTTTTGTATGCAGATAACATTCTTTAAAACCAAAATACTATGGTTTTAGACATTAGCAAGAGAAATAATGAATAAAACTCAGGGTGTTTTTAGAAAAATAAATAAAGCAATAATTGAGCCGGTTCAATATAGGGATCACTCAATTGCTGCAGGCTGCCTGCAGCCATATCTCAACGCTGCCTTAGGTATCAAAATCTCGAAACTCGGCTCTTTTTTATTTGAATAAAAAATACTTTATTTACTATTTTTAACTGAAATACGATTTACAAATTTAAGTATTTTGTTACATCCTATAACTCTGCATTTGCCATTATCTAGAACTATATATTACAGCTACATAGATTTTTATAATAGGAACAACTGCATCCTACCAGTTTCCAATTTCTATGTGGAATTTGTAATATTCACATGAAATGAATGCAAAATCTTGTATTTACCTTGTAAGCACTAACTTCTCAGAAGTTCCTGAAGCATGTTCTTTGCCTCAGCCAGCATTCTGGGGCAAGAAACTTCGTTGGCCCATATATTACGTTTGCTTCGCAGATTCACAGTTTCTGTGAGGTATTCATTGTCCAACTGTCGAACTTCCTCATCATTCATCAGACTAGCAACTACGTTCTGATAACACCAAGTAAAAAGCCATATTCAGCCAAACACTTAAGAGGAATAAAAGCAAACGGAAACAAGAGGAAGCAAGATGGAAAGTAATATCTTTTGTGTAGTCCAACAGTGTAATGATGGGACAGAAACAAAGACAAAAGAGGAAAAAAAAATAAGAACATTGTGTCCTGTTTGGTATTAGTGTGGAACAATCATAGAAAACACGAAACATCTGTCCTAATTTGTCCCCAATTTTTGAAGGTACAGACAATAAAAGAATTTTTAGTCCTGGGACACAATGTATGTTTCAGTATCTCAGTTTCTCATTGAAACTAAGATACAAAGCAATTGGTTGTGTCTATCCCTCTATTTTTGTCTCAGTCTCTCAAACCAAACATGGCCTACAATGAGCCATTAACAAGGGGTAGCAGTATCAATAGTATGGTATAACAAATCACATTAGCAAATGTAATCAATATATCCTTATTAAAACATGATGCCGTTTCTTTTATTTTGCCCATGAAATGAATTTGGTTTAATAAGAATGACACAATATTATACAACTATATTAGTGCCAAGTTTCAATTTATATCAACACTATCAATTTTTTGATAAATTAATATCATAGCAGCTGCTCTAGAGCTGTATGATATAACTCACCCAAACTCTGCCAACACATGCATTGAAGATAATGAATTTGAGGAGGCTTTCATCAGAATTGCAAAAGGTGTTACCAGAAGTAACAGATACAGCAAGATCTTGATAAGGTGAATCAATAAATGACCCATGGTTTTTCACGATAATTTTCTGATAATTCTTCAAAATCCTCCCTAGATTATGAGATGTGATGGGTTCTTCATGTAGTCTCAACAAGGCAGCTGCCCTTTCAGCATTGGCCCAGCAACAACATGTCAATGATCCATCATCTGCATGACACATGAAATGCCAGGTAAAAAACACTCAAAAAAAATTCTTCACAGATCAACTAGGCACACAACAGAGACCCAGAAAATATGATAAACAAAAAAAATAAAATAAAAAGAAAAAATGGACAATTATAGAAGGGAAGCTTGACTTAGATGCTAAGGAGCTGTACTAGAAGTTTTGCAATTCTATGCTGGCCATTGACTATACATGCTTCAATTTTTCAGTGTAGATTTTTGCAATATATAATCAGGTTCTAGACTCGTCTTCGTCTTATACACTCCCTCATGGAATTTAAGGGGCTTACTGTTTTCTTTTCATAGGGATCAAACTGCCATTGTACATTAACGGTAATACATATCGAAAATGATTCAGTTGTTCTTCAATGCAAATAACTTACCCAACAGAAAAACAGCAAGTGGAATGTCAAATGCGATACTTCTATCATAAATTTTTGTTTCTGCATTAAAGCTTGTAGAGTTCCTCTCTAGAACCAAAACAAACACTGCAACAACCTGATACAAGAAGCAGCAATAAATATAATCTCATCTTTGAGAGAACAGATATTAATAGATAAATGAAAAAAAAAAAAAAAAAAAAGTTTACCCTGCACCGAAGCATTATTTGCTTGTTACTGGGGTACTGATGCAACTGAGAAATCAAACAAGAGGCAGAATCTGGAGATGGACTGTATGCATCGTTAAGAAAGCTTAAATTGGAGGACCTGTCGGTGCACTGTTTATCATGAACTTCAATTGACTTTATCACAATAAATGATACAGGCAGTAACATAAATTTATTCTCGGACCTGCAGAACCAACAATCAGAAATAATTTGTTACCAAGATTACACAAATATGAGAAAATGGTATTCAAAGTGGCTCAAACATGGCAGATTGGCATGTAAGTATACACTGTCCTTATCACTGAGATTTCATTTTGAAAATAGTTTGCAACTGCCATTTTTTATTGGAGCCTTGTTATTTCTGGTTATGACCTCAATTTCATACCTTGCGTCAAGGACTCGATGAAATGTTGCAGTTACACCAGGTCCAAAACCAATCGGAATAGCATGCTTACTAATAGAACCAAATATCTTCACCTAATAAGAGATGAAATAGCATGATTAAGCTATTAAGATAAGCACAGGATATATAAATATATAAATTGGGTAAGATGGAATTGCACTTACAATATGATTATTCGCTAATACGTGAATGCAGAGACTTTTTCTATTTCGAGTAAGGCCTTTCAACTGAAAAGAGTCAAGTCTTGCAGCATTTGAACATGCATTTCTTAAATTAAAGCCAACATCATGCATGTCAACCACATCACCCTCAAGAGAAATCAGGTTTCCTTCAGGAAACAGGAAGTTTGAATTTTGAGAACCAAAACAAAGATTAGTCCTTCCTGCTATGATCCCAGGGCCCAGAGAAACATTAGCACTCTCTTCTGCTACTGCATATTTGTGCCTTTCTCTGCACTCTGATTCTATAATATTATCATCCCGGAGACCTGTGAGGTTGGCAGGGAGATACAAACAAACATCTGCAGTGACATTTGGTGAATCAACATTAGATCTTAGCAAAAATCCTTCAATTTGCTCTTTAGTCAAAATCCCATCAGTGCTGGGAAACACAGAATCCTTTGCTGAGATAAATGAAATGTTGAAGATTAGTTTCCCAGAAGCGACACGAAATTTGGCACAGCTACCAAAGGCGGCATTTTTCATGGCGCACAAGCAGTCTTTTGTACAATGCTCTATGATGTAACAATCACCAATCTTCAATGACTGAAATGCAGTGTAAAAAGTGAATCAATACTCTGGTTCACATAGCAAAGCGAAGTACTATACAGAATTAGATTATGCCTTCTTCCCTTGGGGCATTCACAGGGTATGATCTTATACATGATAATAAACTAGTACAATACATTGTTAACTTAATGCAAGTGGTCTTTTTGAACTTTGATTTTGTTATGTTATAGTAAAAGAAAAATAAGTTTTAAGAAATAAAATCTTTATATAAATATAGATTCTATAAATATATTTAGCATCATATAATATTTAATTTAAATTATAGGGATATCATATATAATAAAAAATAAAACTATAAAATATGTCAACAAATACATATTTATTAATAGCATTGCAAACAGTATGTCTTATCATATCTATTAAAAAGGGCTACATAGACATTCAAAAGAGTGTATAAAAATACCTGATACGTCAAGAATCTATCTAATGAGAACTCTAGCAACACTTTCCTTGCATTTGATTTTGAAGCAAAACTCTTTGTAGATGATTTAGAGCGCAAAATAGCCGGACAAACCACATTCTCATGTCTAAAATTGGCCAGACATGATATACCATCAGAACTCAAATCAATGTTTCTTTTGTTCTCTTTTGATGTATTGGACACATTAGAACAAGCTCTCAGCTCATTAGTGGAAGTGCAAAAGTCATCCTTCGATGCACATGTTGATTCCTTATCAAGTTTCTGCCTCTTATTGGACCATACTTGCTCCTCATTGTTACCATTGATTAAATAATCTGAGAGTTCCTTGGTCTTACCCCTCAATACATTATATGAATGTAAAATTTCTCTCTTCTCAGAAAGCAACAAATCAAATGGCAAAACTTTGGCTTCAACAAAAGTATTTGACTTGTTTGATTTCATAATATTAGAATACTGCAGCAATAAGGAGTGAAAATTTGTTCAATTGTATGTACTATATAAGGAAATAAATACAACATTTGCACTATACTACAACAACAGCAAAGTCTTGTCCCATTAGGTGAAATAAACACAACACCCCTACCATACAACAATGAAAGGATTTTGAATGGGTAAAGCTATATGGAAGAAGAGGGAAAAAAATAAGAAACACAACTATAGACCGACGGATTCAACTTAGATATCTGCAAACTACATCAATACATTATCAACTCTTCAAACATTGTCTAGTTCTAGCATTGTCCTTTAGATTGCATTATTGGATCTAGTAGTTGGTAAATGTCGCCATATCTTTTTATTTTTTGGTGGGTACAAAATAGTAGCAAAGTTTAGTTGGTTTGGCATTTGTTACCCTTAAGCAAATTATGGTTTTCAAGTCTCCTGAGGATGCGAAAACAAGTGCCGGAAATACTTGAACCAGAGAGTAAGCAACACAACTCAAAACGAATTAATTTAAGTCGAAAGGGCTCCAAATACTGACAGTTCCGACCAATAAAGAAGATTCAGAGGCACACCTAATAAACTCTTACAAGACTTATATATCATAGAGTCATGTATACAGAACAGCTACGAGAAAACAGTAAGGATTTAACAATCCTAGACACAAAGAAACTGACAATTTAAACTTATAAAGCAAGTAAAGTCAAATTGCACATTTTATGATAAAGCAACTAATAATTGAATGCTACTTTGTAATGAATATTTAATCATAGCTTGCAAAATAATTAATAACTGCGAGTTCCTATTAAATGTATGGTTAAAACATACCTTTCCTTGCAGAGGAAATTTGTGAGATACCCTAAGCAAATGATAGCATCCAGGATCGGGTATCAGACTTCCATTTTTCTTATCTATACTAGGGTAAAGGGGAAACTTTCTACATTTTGCATTGTTCCAATGAAAGTAAACAAAAATTGAGCTGCTTAATTCTCTCTCTCTGGCTGGTTGGGTGGAATTGAAGATCGTTCTGCATGATAAGGACTCGATCTCAAGCAATTCCGAGCAATCCCCAAGTTCACCTCTGTCGTCCACAAAAACATCAT
>JASCZI010241888.1:22733-44925 GCA_036250425.1 Stylosanthes scabra | reverse complement strand
TCATTATCATGAGTATCGGGCTTTGAGTTTGCATGCAAAGTGTGTCATTGAAGACAACGATGAAGCCGGCATTAGACCTAATAAGACTTATCTTGCTCTCTCCAATAAAGTGGGTGGTTCTTCTAACTTGAATTTCTCAGAGAAAGATGTGAGAAACTACATCTCTTCTAAGCTTAGAACAAGTGATGTGAACCTTGAAGTTAAGGAGATGCTGATGTACTTCAATCGAATGAAAGAAATCAATCCGAACTTCTTTTATGAGATTGAAGTCGATGAAAACTACAGATTGAAAAGTGCTTTTTGGGCCGATGCACAATCCATAGCTTCTTATGAGTATTTTGGAGATGTTGTATCTTTTGATACTACCTACAAGAAAAACAAGTGAGTGTTTCGTTATATGTCATTGATTTTTATCTTATCTATTCTGCTGGTTTTTTGGGATGATAAGCCATATACGATTTTGGATGATCTCGTTCCTGAAGTACAGATGATAATTGTTCTGGTTTAATACTAAATTTTGTTATGATGTTTCTTTAGGCATGGCTTGCTGTTTGCTTCATTCATTGGGGTCAATCATCATGGGAAGTCTACTCCTCTTGGCTGTGCTTTGTTAGGAAATGAAGAAATACCGAGTTTCAAGTGGTTGCTTACTCATTGGTTGAAATGTATGGGTAGTCCACCATCCGGTGTTATCACAGATCAATGAAAGTCAATGCAAGCTGCAATTAAGAAAGTGTTGCCGAACACACGCCATAGATGGTGCACATGGCACCCTGAAGAAGTTACCACAGAAGCTACTGGGGTATTCCTTCTTCAAGGAATTTAGTGATCAATTGAATTCAATAATTTGGATTACATGTTCTACCATTTCTTTTGAGAGTGAGTAGCTTTACTTGATTTTAAGATACAACCTTGATCAAAACAATTGGTTGTCAGGTTAGTACTTTGATTCCCAATTAATTAGATTTTTTATTTCGGATGATAGCTATGTTAAATATCGAATGATAACACTGTTGTATACTGGATGATAACTTTTTTCTTTTTCAGGTTTGTTTGAAAACCGACATATGTAGGTTCCTGTATACTTCCAAGATGAGTTTTGGGCTGGTATGAGGAGTACTCAGTGCAGCGAAAGCATGCATGCTTTCTATGGTGGTTTTCTCCACATAAAGACTAGCTTAATTCAATTTGTGCATGAGTTCGATAATGTTCTCGGAAATAAGGAGCAAAAGGAGTTGGAGGATGATGTCGCAGACTCTAAAGGAGTCATCCAGTGTGCCTCAAGTTCGTTGATTGAGTTTCAATTCCAACAAGAGTACACTAGTCACATGTTCAGAGATGTTCAAGAACAATTCTTGAAGAAGGGGAATTGCATTCTTAAAGTTCTCTCGAGAGAAGGTGACATGTATTCCTTGGTAGTTGGTCAGCAGAAATTAATTTCTGACAAGCCTATTGTTGACACATATAGGGTTTCCTTTGATTCAGTTGTTCCAGAGCGTCACCGTGAATGCAACTTGTTTCAATCGAAGGCAATATTATGTTGTCACATGCTATCTGTATTTGCTTATTTTGAAGTGAATGAAGTGCTTACTTGCTACATTTCGTCTCGTTGGAGCAAGAATGTCAGACGGAAGCATACTTACATAAAGAGTTGTCATGATGTGAACCGTTCTGATGAGAGCAACAACCTTTATAGAGGGTTACGTAGTCATTTTTTCAATGTTGCACAAGACTTTGTGAGAAACATTGAGGAGGCTTCAATACTACATTCAGCTATGGATGGTGCACAAACCACACTTCATGATCATCGTGCATTGAAAGATCAAAGTAGTGTCCCTAGTTGACAAAGCAGTAAGGCCCCGGAAACTCAGTGTTCTATTAATTTTGATCGGTTGCTTGGTCATCCTCAGGTTTCCACCAAGGGTCGACCGACCAAAAGAAGACTTGACGCAGATTTGGACAAGTCATTTAAGAATGCAACTAGAAGAAAAAAATAAAAAAGCTCAAGATAGGTATTTTTTTAGTTAACTTTTAAATAATTATATCATAAAGTTATTTTTTATGTTTTGATTGATAAGTACTGTTAGGTTATGGATGACAAGCAGTATAGGATTTTGATTGACAAGTACTGTTACGTTACGGATGATAAGCAGTATAGGGTTTTGATTGATAAGTACTGTTAGGTTATGAATGATAAGCAGGATAAGGTTTATGACTCTAAATATATTTTAAATTTTTTATTTTTATTTCATTTTGATTTTATTTTTGTTTTTTGCAGGATGTAATCGAAGCTGAAGAACGAAGGAATGTTGAAGATTATTGGCAGTTTTTTATAGACATTTTTAATTTATTCTTTAAATGGATGATAAGAGATGTTGGTTAATGGATGATAACCATAGGTGTGATACAGATGATAAGTATACAACAATTTCATTTTTCTAATTTTTTACATTTTTAATTTTTTATTAGGATTCATTGGATTTTTTTTTTCTTTGGATGATAATAAGTGCAAATTTCGAATGATAACAATAATAAAGATTTCAGTAGAAGTTATAGAATATTAGTATTGCATTATCCTAATAACGATAAGGATTTCATTATATAATATTGTATTTTAGTATTGCATCATCTTGTAATCATAGAGTGAGTTACATAGAATATTTTTTTCAAAATTGAAATTAATAGAAACCTTTAAAATAAACTATACAAAAGTCATTCTAATATTTAATGTTCCTTTTACTTTTTCTTTCTTTTTTTAGCTGCTTTCTTTTCCTTTGCCCTCTTAGTTATTTCTTTTGTGCTAGGAGCTGTAAAGGGCGTCTTAACTTCCTTCTTTTTTTCCCGATTTGGATTATTTCTATGTTGTGGAAGATAAAAAGATTTTTGAAAGACCGCAATCCTATGCGTGTTGTATATGCTTGTGGCAATCTTTATCACAAGCCTTCTTCTAATCTCATTCAATTGTTCCTGTAAATTCAAGAATCAAACAAGTGATTTAGAATAATTATCATATAAAACATAAAAAATTACTATAACTAACTAGCTTAACTCACATTATTGAGTTCTTTTAGGTTTGAATTTTCTGTCCATGATTCCATGAATTTTAGCATGCATATCCCACAATCATTATTGTTAGGTTTTTTCGGACTTTTGCATGACAACATTGAAACTCAATTTCAGTGTGATGATATGTGGGGAACACAATCTTAAGCATATTCTCTACTATCTTTCCCTAAACAAGCACATCAACCAGAATTAAACAAAAAAAATTCAAAATCATATTAATGAGATTGATGATAAGCAATCAAAGATGATGAAATGTACCACGTAGAGATCCACTATTTTTCTTTTATCATCAAATGGATGATCAAACATTGAGTCTAAAACCAGCAATTTTCTCTTTACAAAATTGAATGCATATAGATACCAATGACGTCTATGACATATTGGAATCAACCACTCCATGTACAAATAAAGGTGATATGTTTCAATTAATAAATAACTATCAAAACAGTCCCATTTGCAATTAAAATGAACAATCACATACCCATTGTATTGTTGCTACTTTCTCCTTGTCAAAATTCTCCTTATCAAGGCCTAGATTTGGATTCATTCCAAAGTATTCCCCCCTTGTTTCATATGCTACCAAATTCCGATCAATGAGGATAGTGTCCTTATCATTCTAATTGCATGAAAATTTTTAACAAATTCTCCTTATCATTCTAATTGCATGAAAATTTTTAACAAATTCTTATCAAAATACCAGATTCAACACAATAAAACTCATTTGTAAATCTTGACAAGTTGCTATTGTTAAATTCCTTAATTTTTCAATTGATAATCTACAAGGAAATGACATAAAAAACGTAACAACTGAGCATATCATCTTAAAAATAGCAATACATAGTTTAGATTAAGAGTTTGAAACTTTACACTGGAATTTATTCATTTGCGAGGCTTTAAGTAACGAAACTCCATTCTTAGCAAGAAAAGGTTTCGACATCCATGAAAAGTTGCTATCATCTCTTCTTGGACTCCATCCTCTTTTGAGCTTTTCATAACCCAATTATAAATCTTTTTCTGCTCAATTGCTGTTAACTCCTTTGTTGGCCCAATGCTTATAGGATTTTCAGCTTGTTGGAATGGTATGTTTGCTGGTATTATCTCATTGGCGGTTGAATATCAAGAATTTCCTCCTGCATTGATCTTTTAGGGGTATGGGTTGGGGACTTAAACTCTTGTAAAAAACCCAATGAGAATGATGGAATATCTTCATTATATCCATGAAAATCATTCATAAAACATTCTGTAGCACTAATTTAACAAAAAATATTGAATATTAGAAAGCAGTTAACACTGTTTTGTCATAATTAGAAAAACCAAAAAAAATTTCTTACTCTTTCAAGGTCGCTTCAATTCTCTGCCTCTTGCTCTTTTCTCAGTTTTTTCTTTTCAATCCCAATCATTCTCTTTTGACTATACAAAAAACATAATCCAAAGAATAACTTATCATTCTCAACACTATAAGGTTATCATGCATATCATTACAGAATTTATCATCCCTACACAATAATCAGGCAGAATTTTTATCATTACAGAATTTATAATCCATACACAATAATCATGCAGAATTTCAGAAGTTAATTCATATACATTTATCAACCAAAATTTTACCTCTTCAATTCCTCCTCAATTTATGTCCATCTCTTAAGAACTTCCTCATCCTCAATAACCCCTTTTTCACTTTGATCATCCCTTTCATTATTTATTGGTTCTTCCTCATGCGTGTTATATCTTGCTCCCTCTTCTTGATCATCACTAATAAGAAAAGGAAAAAAAAACTTAAAATAAAATATATATGAGATTAAAATATTTCATGTTTATATTATTACCTTTTTTTTTTCTTGTCTCCAGTTTTATTATTTTCTTTGTAATTCTTTTCGGCATTTTTCTTTTCTTTTTCCAACATTGTCTTCCTTTGGACTAGAGGTATTTTATCTTCTTCTTTTTTGTCACTATTCTTTTTCTTGTTGTTTTTCTTTTTTTCCTTTTTCCTCCTCAACTTATTCTGTGGTTTATCATCCATGATCTTCCTTATCTATTAGAGCAATTAAAACAAAACTAATCAGCATTACTAAAATAATTTAAAAATTATAAAATTGATCATTTGTATACCTTTTTCAAGGCAGTAGTTGCTCTATGTTCAAGGTTTGTCAACGACCAATCAATAATCCATAGGTCTGGAGATCGACATCTATCCAACCGCCCCCACTTTAACCGTTGAAAGTAGATAACCTAACAAAGCAAGCAGTTAGAAATACTTTATCATCTAAAACTGAAGCATATAAACACAAAAGCGAATGTATAACTTACAACAACGACAAACATGCATGCAGAAAGGTGCTTAACACCTTTCTTTTGGAAATCTTTGATTGCATCTTTTATCCATGTGAAAATATGCAATGACCAATTGTATTGCATAGAATTTTTGGCATCTACAACCAATGGGAAGTGTTGCTCCGGAGAAAGGAATGAATTTGTTGTTGGGCAAAAAAAAGTCTTTCCTAAGAACAATATGAATGACTCATGGAACAACATTCTTTCTTCTTCAGTCTGCAGTGCGCACTTGATCACAAAACCTTTTAAATTTGCCAGACTAAACTTACCCCACCTTGATTTCAGTGCCTCATATTCACTATCATCGAGGTAGTATTCTGGAGGGGTAAGTATGATTTTGGTCATAAAGATTTCACTGAAAAATCAATTTGGTCCTAAACGTTTTTTTGATTAAAAATTAGTCGTGAACAAATTTACTGATTTTCCCTTTGGTAGTTAGTTATAGTTATTGTTAGTTAACAAATGAAAAATGTTATTTATTAAATAGAAAGAGTCTTTTGCACCATATGACATATCGAAATGAACCTCGTACTGAAATGACCTTCGCAACAGCTTCTATCATAATAAAATGACGAGTTCCTCTATCCTAACAATCGTCGAAGCTTCTTTCCAACTTTGCCATCGCAGAATCTCTTCTACTGTCGCACTCTATTAGTGCTTCAATCATGCACCCATCACTCTTTCTCTCTCTGTTCATTCTATTTCATTTGGTGAATATGTCATTTTGGCTTCGCGGGAATGGGACGGTGTGTCTCATATGAAAAGGGGCAAAATTGTCCCAAATGGCATTTTTAAAAAAACATACAACGTTTATGACTAATCTTTAACCAAAAAAATGTCTAGGACTAAATTGATTTTTCAATGAAACCTTTATGACTAAAATCATACTTATCCCTATTCTGGAAATTCATTACCTAATTATTAAGAAGAAAAAAAGACAAGTTATTATCAGTTTGTAACTAAGCTTATCATCTGAAGATTAAAAAAATTATTTAAATTCTAATTTAGATAATAAAAAAATATATACTAACTAAACTAGCTTACCACAAGAAGGAAGCCCGAGTGCACGCTCGACTATTTCCGCATTTATCTCAATATTAGCAACATCATCTTTTATAACATTATTTTCTAAATCAAATTTTGTTGCAAGGTACATGTAAATTTCCTGATTCACAATCCATTCTGGAATGTGCTGAAAATTAGCAAAACCCATTGCATCAACTTCTGCCATCCTTGCATTATCATTAATTATTGAAGTCATTATTTTGTTGATTCCTGATGGAGAGCATCTTGAATTTACTCCCTTTTTTTTTTGGGCCATCTTGGTTCTTTGACTTTTTTCCTTTTTTGCATGCTTCATCATCACTTGATGATGACATTTTCTAATTCCTGTAAAAGAGAAACCAAACAGAAATTAGAAATACCACACGGAGATAAGAGAATAAAAGAATTAGTACAGTATATAAGATTCACAACAACAATGCTCATTGTATATAAGAATCAGGAATTTGCCCCCAAAAGTTTATGCAAGAAATATCAATTTAACTCATGATCCGAACTAGTTTAGGCTTCAAAATTAAATTTATGTTTTTTGTAAACCCAACAAAAAACATCACATTCAAGCACAATGCATATTCCAAAACAAAAACTACTCATATCTAAGCTACTGAATTACTATGTTAAAAGACAAGGAGTCAAAGGCCATTGTAATGATCTGAAGTTTCTAAAAGCCTAAAACAAAGCCACATAAAAGAAAAATGAGAATCTGCAAAGCATTAATAAACAGAACAAATTGAAAGAACAGAATCTGAGATCATACCTTGTGTATGTTAAGATGCTATTATCATTAGAAATAATGTTATCATCCAAAACATCATGCTATTATCACTAGTTTCCTACCAAACTTATCATCCTAAACCAAAAATAATAAAATTCAATGTCATGTTTCACAAGGCCAGATTTCATAACTAAAATGCATAACCAAAATGCCTCATGAAAATCAAACAATAGTGCTAAAATGTATAACCGTTTTTTATCTTGAAAACAAATCAGATAAAAATTAAACCTAACTCAAATCACATTCAGATTTATCATGCATTTCAATTCAAGTTATCATCCCAAACTATATTTCTAAAATTTAAATTTAAAATAGACTTCGCTCGCAAAAATAGACACCAACGACATCAACGGTGGTTGCGGTTCGAAGAGTTAGTTATCTTGGTGGAAGAATGATAATTTGTCGTCAAAGAATGTTGAAGTGATGCTAATCGGTTGTTGAAGAAGAAGAAGAAGTGATGTTGAAGCGGTGGTTGAAAACGATCTTTACCGTTGAGTTATCATCACTCCGTCAGCGTTGATGGTAGGTGGTTGAACAATGATGGTAATCGAGGACGGAGAAGAACGATGGTGGAATGTAGTCACGGTGATTGAATGTAGTCTTCGACGAACAAGCAAGGTGGTTGAATGTAAGTTGATGATGGGAGAGATGATAGGGACGATGGTTTTGGATTTGAAGATTTACAGCTATAAAAGGTGAAAAGGGGTTTAGGGTTAATTGAAGGTGGGTTCCGGGTTACCGGTTGCATTATTTTTTGCTGTCATGGGCCTCCATGTTTTTGAGGCTTGTTTGCTCCTTATGAGCTGTTTTTTATGGGCCCGTAGCACTGTTGTTTTCAATACTTTAACACTATACGAATTTCATTTATTAAGCTACATTGTTAAACGTGTACTTATTACTTTTTGATTTTCTCAATATTCTTCTCAAGTAACTAAACATTATCTCGAGACTAAAGTACACTCTTATCATTATAATAATCTTTTTATTAGCAACCTTTCATTTTCCATCTTCTTTTCTTTCATTTGAATTTTATATATCATTATAAATAGTTTTATCCACAACTCTATTATTATCATCATAAACATCATATTTCTTTTGCTTTTTTTGTTTTTACTCTCATTCCAAATTATGTCCACAAATTTCGACCATCTAAAAGATGTTTCAGTTTACAGTTTGAGTGAAGACAAAGTTTGAAAGATTAAGGTTAGAATCTTAAGGCTATAGAAGGTGAATTTCGGTTCAAATAACAATATCCCAATGATAGAGATGGTTGTTGTCGATGAAAATGTTAATTTCATTTTATTCATTTCGATGTTTGTCAGAAGGGTGACATGTTTCGGCTAAAAGAAATACTTGATTTGTTCATGTTTATCCTCTGTTCGGAGGCTGATTGGTGAGTTGGAGGATATCTATTATAGTTGAAATGTCTTAATCTGCTGGTCTTGTGAAGATTATACTGTCGTCAGCAAAAAATAAATGTGAGATTTATGGGGTATTCCTTTTAATGTTGATCCATCAAATTAGCTTTCTTTCTTGTGCTTTTAGGAGCAGGCCCAAAGAACATTCTACACATAGAATGAAAAGATAAGGGGATAACGGTTCCCCTTGTCTCCTCTCGAAGGAAAGAAAGACTTTGAATGCTTTCCATTAATCAAAACAGCAAAGGAGACTGAATTCAAGCAAGTTTTTCTCAGCTAAATCCATTTATTTGGGAATTTCATAACTTTTAGGACTTGCAGAAGAAAATGTCATTCAATCCGATCATATGCTTTCGTCATATCTAACTTCAGACCCATAAATCCTTTGAACCGTTTGTCTTCTTTCTCAAGAAATGAAAAATATCAAAGGCAGTTAACCTCAACTACCTAAAAGTTAATTTCTTCAATTTTTCAAACTAAAATGACTTATCCTTTGTTTTGTAAAGTTTTTATTTTATTTTTTGGAATTTGAAAGATAGCTTTTAAAAAATTATAACATCTATATGTGATAAATTAAACTAAAACTTAGCTTTTAATAAGTAGGAATATAATAATAGTAAAATAATTTATAAAATTTAAGAGATATTAATATCAATGTAAAAATAAATTTTGAGCACTTTTAATTTGAGCGTAATTTTATTTTGTTTTGATCAGCACTTTTTGTTAACAATCTAACACCATATATACTTCTAATCATCTTTTTTCGTTAGCAGTCTAACTATTACCAAAAAACAATAAAATATACTTATTATATTGTTGTTTTAATTGTAATAAGAATAAGATAATTTTTATAAAATGCAAGTTATTTTTTATTTAAAAAAATTACATGACCAACGAATCTAATCTAATATTCATGTATAACTGAGCATTTGCTCGCCCATGAAGCTTGAGGTGACAACTCCACCCAGCTTCTACTTGGCGCGCAAAAATTTGATGAAAATGGTCCTGGATTAATGTTAGGTTGGCGCCCAAAATTTGGTGGAAAAGTTGTGGACATTGCGAATTTTTGAACGGCATGCTGCACCTTCAAGCAGGAGGTGGCACTCACCGCTTGCGGTTGTTGGAGGGTTGTGCGACTTGGAAGCTTTTGGTTGCACCATTGGTTGCAGCCTATTTCCGCAACTGTGGACATGCGGCAGCGTTTGCAGCACTTGAACGTCCCGGTGTCCCCTGTTTTGCCGTATTGATTCTGGCACTACCTCATGGAAGCAGGAGGTGGCAGCCAACCCTCATGATCTGACTCCGCTATAAATTGGGTGTGATTCGCCCCAATCCTCCAACCCCTTTTTTTGTGAACCCTAATCTGTTGCAGCTTCTCCTTCGCACTGTTGTCGCAGAGAGGAAAAGTTACGTGTTTCCGCTATCGCGTCACCACCGTCTCAGCCTTCTTCCCTTCCTCTCGTCTCCTCTTTCTTAGATCTGTGCCTTGCTTCTTCTATACTATCATTCTCCATGTTTACTCTCAAACTTATTTTCGTGTTTTGTTCTGCTCTTATTGACATTTAATTACTTGTTCTGTTCTTCTGTCGAATTTTTTTGTTCTCTGTTGATGTTTGTGGTTGTTTTTTATATCAATCTTTCTTTTATTTTTTTATTTGTTTTCTGGTTAATGATTATTGTTCTTCGTGGTTTTTTCTATCCAGATTTTTCAAGGAATCAAGTGAAGAAGAACGAGAAAATGATGAGAATTTGATGACATACCTGGTGCTTGGGTTTGCCATTCTCACATTTTCTTATCACATTATAATAATGTTTTCATTTTCTGGAATAGAAAACCAAGAAAAATGGAATAACCTTGTCATAGATGATTTACTTTTGATTATAATGTGTACTATATGGTAATAGATTCTGATTATTGTCTGTTTGCTCTTTGCTGAAACTGTTTGGTCAGAACAAACGAGTGGAAGGGTGAAGTCTGCGTTCTAAAAGCTTTGATTTTGTTTTGTGGGTTTGGCTGTCTTTGTGAGTTGTGACTTCAAATGGGTTGTAATAATGTGGGGGTTTAGATTATTTTTTGTTTGGAATGTAAACCTTTTATGATTTAGGTTGTTCTATATGTGATTTATTTTAGTGTGTTAAGGTTTTCATCTTTTGAATGTCAAGGGAAAGGAAATAAGGGGATCTAAATTATTTTTTCTAAAAGAAATCAGAACATTGTTGTGATATTTGAATTCAATAGAGAAACAAAGGTGGATTGATCCCAGCTCTCAAATATATAGATTTGTATGGAATTAAAGTGGTTTGACTTAGCTTGTGGAACATGGTAGCTAGATAGATTAACACTGCATTGTGATGTTCTGGTTTTTGCATTGAATTTCTAAGAATGTAATTTATGAACATCAATTCTGAATATACATTAACACTGCGTCGCTTTGTGTCAACTTTAGCAACTTCAGCGATAGTCTAAATTCTTTTTTGTATTGACTCACATGATAATGATATCACTTTTAATCACCTTCCATTAATTTGCCATCCGTTTGTGATATGATTAAAAGTGTTACCATCATGGAAAGTTGTGATGATGTCTAGCTAATCTTTCTCACTTTTATCTCTTTATTGTAGGGCCGCTTTAACTTAATTGCATATGGCCTTAATCCTTCTGTTCGTCTTGCAATTTGTGAAAGACTGGACAAATAAGTGCTTATTTTATATTTTACGAGTAATGGGAAGAGTAGTGTTGTGATTCAAGAATTTGACAGTTAAAGCATTCTTGCTTCTTGATTTTTATAGCTGTTAGTTAGTTATCTTGTTCCGAACTTTCTTGAGCTATATGTAGCTTGTATTGTTAAGGTCATTTGATATATTCAGTCTTTGTAATCACACTAAATTGTATTCTCTCTTTTCATGTTAACGAACATTCTGTTTTCTTCTTCATAGCTTTCTGTTTGTGTTTGCTCTTTTGGATCTCTCTTCTGCTTCTGCTTCTGCTGCTATTTTCTTACTCTGGAAGCAGAAGCAATCTGATATTAATGTGTTGTTTTGTGCTGTTTTCTTATCCGTGCTATTTTTTTATCCACAAAAATGATTTTAATTCGTCTGATATTAATGAAATGTGATATGTTGTCATGTAGTAAAAGACAAATTACTAATCCATACTCATAAATAATTGACTACTAATTAAATAAGGATGGCTTAGTATGAAGTATAGTGAGGATGTCGGTATGATTAGGAAGGGCAGAAGGCATGCTGGTATTAAGGTGTTAGTTCACTAATATGATATAGCTCATGCTCCACGGTTCCTTAGGGGAAAAAAGAGGGAGCATTGGTTCTGGGGGATCGGTGAAAAGAATGAGGGGAAGAAGGGATTCTAGGTAGCAGCCGGGAAGAAAAGGATTAACTTATAGGGTGAGAAAAAATTCTTTGCATTTGTTTGTGGGATTAGAACCAGAATTGATGCTTAAATTCCAACCATAACTATAAACTAGAGAAGCAGATTTTGCATACGTTTAATAAGTGAGCTTTAGTAAAATAATGCTTACACATAGCATAATAAAAGTAGCTCCATTTCAGAACTTTGCTCTTCTCTCACTTCCTAACAACTTGAAATCAAAAGTAGAAGATTATGGTTAGTTCTTAGGAGGTTTAAGCTGCTTTGTGTTATTTGGATCACTGATCTGGCAATTTTTTGGTGTTACTGCATCAAATCTGTTTGACTTTCTGTTGTCATATCACTGTTTACCAGTATAGTCTCATAAATATTAGTTAGTTCTCAAGTAGTGAAATTGTTAAATTTTGTGGATTAATATCAATTCAAAAACATGCATGACAATGGAAACAACTTACTATAGGTGATAATAATAATTCTGTTGCATGTCACAAGATCTGGCCAACAAGGAGATGATTTATGACATACTCAGATGGCAAGGAGATGTTTTATGACATACTCAGACTGCTATATTCATTGTCTATTTTATATTCTAGATTTGAACTAAAAATAAAAATAAATGAAAATGAATAAAAAATGAAGAAAAACTTCCTTTAGTAAGTAATAATACTGATTTTTGTATTTTACTGATTTTTTTCTCATGTTAATGAATTCATCTAAAAGTAATAATACTGATTTCTGTTGCTCAACCATTCATTTCATCTACAAGAACTGAACACACGAGTTCAAGCCTTCAAAGTTCTATTATATTTAATTTCATTAATAAGTTTGTCAATCTATGTTTTTTATTATTTCACATATGGCAATTCGTTAATTTTTCAAGTTATACATGTGTGGAGTTCGTTAATCTATTTTTATAAGGGATCTTCTTTTCACTTAGATATTTCCATCACAACTATACAATGTAAGTTCCTTAATCTATTTTTATATCAAGCTAAATTCCTAGATAAATTCCTGTTTATAAAAAAAATTTCTTTCAAGAAGTTTCTAATCTTTCTCTTGATGAGTCACTGAAGGAAACAAGAAACTTTAACACTAAAGAAAATGAAGTGAATCCTTAAATGATCACTTTGATTAGTTATTTTAACTTTTTTTTGTATGTACATGTATTTGTACATGACTAATTTGGAATATGACAAACTTATTAAGGACTTCTTGTCTCCTTAGATAAAACTTCTTTCTTGTGGAAGTTTGATATTATTGCTATTTTACTTTCCTTTGTCTTTTATATGCAGGATCAATCACACCTCATTCTCATTATTTGTGAACTATTGCTAACATATTAATAAGTTAGTTCCCAAATGGCTGGGTTTCCTTCCTATTAGTCTAGGTGCATACTATGATGAAGAGGGAGAATGATGAAGAAAAGAAGATTTTCTTTGATGAATGGTTGAGATTCATCATGTGAAAGATTATATTTTATTTATTATTAATTTTAAAAATAAAACTACTCACACTTTTCATACTATGTATGCAAACACCACTTCATCATAAAATTGTCCATTAGTCTATTACCTTGGTTCTCAACATGTAATAGTGGGCATTTTTTTAAGGTTATCTTAGCTAAAATTCTTACTTTTTTTTTTTCTTTCAGTTTTTTCATTTTCAGCCACTATTTGGTTGTGAATGGGGGTATATCACTGGCCTCCCCAACATCAGGCATTAGAACAGAAAAGAGGCATAAAATCAGCGAGAGGATTCTAAGAATAAATAAAACACAATGGATTGAGAAGTACAGAACGATCTTATTAGAACTTGAGATTATGAGTTCTCATTGATGTGTAATTTTGAGAATAAGATAGATGTTGACATGCTATTTGGCAACTAAAACTAATTATTTTATGTGCAATTTGATTACACTTATTCTGTAAGACTTGCCAAATATGTTATTAATATACACAGTTTCTTGACCCTGTAATCAATGTATGGCTATCCTCATTGTTCAAGATTGTTAGATATTGGACAACAACATATTTAGCTTCACAATTGTTTCCAAAAAAAAATGCCCTTTTTTAAAATATTGCTTTTGATTTTCTGTTCCTATTTAACAATCAGTTGATGAAATTAAGTTACATGTATTTAAGAATCATCTTTGTGTTGTAATATGAGATATCTCAATTCAAGTGTGTCTTTAAATGAAGTTATAAATTTGTGTTTTTTTTTTTTTTAAAAAAAAATCTTTACTTTTAATACACCTATTTCCATTAGTAATTTTTTTAATCTCTTAATCATTAGAATTCATATAAAAAATTATTATTATTCATATAAGAAAGAGCATACAGAGAAAAGATCATGTTAGAATTTTTTAAAAATACATGTACGTTGATCATACATTCTTATTTAATACAATGATCCTAAAATAATAATTATTTAATACAATGATCCTAAAAAAATTATTATTTATATTAAATACCATAATTATTATCTATATTAAATATCATAATACTCGCAACAAGTAATTATTTAAATTTGTAAAACATTTTGCGCAAAGGGCGGGCCTTACCCTAGTTTTATTTAAGTTGGCCAACAAACTTATGTGAGTTAGCTCTCTTTTTTTGTATTTTTTTTTATTTCAACCAGTCAACCTATTAAAATTTAAAAGACATTGATATGTTATTTCACTTATTTGTTAGTTAAAATGAACAAATTTTACTAAGTTTTATAATACCACCTTTTTTTTAACTAACATGGAGGATACATTATTTCTGCTGATGTAATACTGTATTATTAGCTCACATTTCACTCATAAAATAATCACATTTAAATTAGAATTAGAATTAAAATTTAGTCAAAATACTTTTTTTTTTGGTAATGTAAATTTCACACAAATTTTCATTCAAGGGAAGGTGAACTCATAGAATTTATACAGCTGTATGATCCAACTACCAAAACATGAGAGTTAGAGAGTCATACTAAAAAAACAAACAAAAACAATATAAATTAAAAGCTACAAATCTTGATTACCAATGAGGCTCCTCAATTCTAGGTCTACCCGAATTTAATTGACTCTTTTTCCATAACGACAATTGATATTCCATTATTCCTCATTGCTACTGCATCATTAATCCTTTGCCTATTGCCATTAAGGATCTGATATACATATAACTCACCCTTTCAACCAGTGTTCCCTAGTTGTTTTTTGGTTTTTAAATCATATATTATTTCACCTGATAATAGACTCTTACTTCATATTCATATAATGGCATTTGTTTCTTTACCTTTGAACACCCTTCAATTCTTGCATTTTTCCCGATACATATAAAGGGTTTCTTTAGATTAAAAATTTAATTCAAATTTTATAATATGAAACTGTGATTATTTTGTGGGTTTTGTGTGGGCTAGTTATATATACTAGCTGCTATTTTAACTACACTTCTTATATCTGCATCATCTATGTCTTAGCAGATATAAATATAGAATAGGTTAGATGTATATTAAAATCAACTAGTCAAATAAATAATTAAATAGATATTGAAAATAAATTAAATAACATGTTTATACACAAATATATAAGAACTAATTTTAAAATACACATAATATTTTTATTGTATTTTTATAATTATTTTCTCTTTTTCTTTATTTTTCACTTTTATTTAATAATATTATTAATAAAAGGATTAATTAATTAGAATAAATAAATTACTTTAAAAAATACTACAATTATTTTAAACTCATTAATCTAGTCACCAAACAAAGTTAGTCACCAAAAAACTCATTAATCTAACATTTATCCGTCTCTCAAAACCTGTCCAACAATTAGTAAATAAACTTCCAAAATGAGAATCGTGACAAGAGAAAAACGTGCTCTTAGAGTGTGAAAAATAAATGAAGTTCTATTGAATGAAAAGTTACTATTATAAATAGTTATCTCCTAATTACTTCTATATAACAAACTTTAGTTAGTTCCTATACACATGCTTTTTTCCTCACAAAACATAAACCTAATTTTTTGCCAATCAAGTCCGATCAAGTAACATGGGATGATTTAGTCAGTAAATTCTTATCAAAATTTTTTTCACTTCAGAAATTAGCAAAAATTATTCTCTCGAAGGTATGAATCATGGAAAAAATACAAAGACATGATCAAGCTTTTCCCAATTGATATGTAACCCGGTTAAAAGCTATGGAATTGATTGAACTAGTAGTCAACAATCAATATATTTTTTTATGCTAAATAAAAGACTATTTGGATGTCAAATATAACTTTATTTGTGTGTAATTTTTTATATTATTTGACACAGAAATAATATTCAATTTAAAAATAAATCACTTGAATACTCAAAATCATTTGTTCTAATAGCATTACTTATTAGTTACTAGTTAGTTTGTTATTATGTTAATCAGGTTCTTATCTTCAGGTTCTTTAAGTTGTTGGCAGTTATAATGTATAGATTACTAAAACACTATAATAACAAACCTTCCCTTCTCCAAAGAAATTTTTTTCCTCTTATCTTCTATTATGTACTATTAGAATTAGAATAATAATACTTTTGTCAATTAATGACTAAAATTATTGGTAGAAGTCTAATTTCAATAACATTTGTATGTTAAAAAAAATAGAAAGTATTATAACATTTTTTCATCACTTGAGTTAGATGTATTATTCTATTCTATGCTACCTGAAATTTATGCAAATATCCTACTATGCACGCAAATTTGATCTCCTATGACACCACATAACTTCATTCAAATTACTCTGATTTATAATTAAAATAAATTTCAATTTTTAAGTATTACTGTTGATGATACAACGTCCATAGAAGGGAGTTGGAGAGTTGGAACAAAAGATGGTATATAGATTATTAGAGAATCTCGTGTAAAGATTATATACAAGGTGCTATGGCAAAGCTATTATGGAATAACCTATTAGTTTTTCCTAATCTGCGAGCTTATCTCTTATTTTATCCTTTATGTATGTAGCGAAATAATCATGCATGTAAGTGTATAAATGAGAAGCATGAATAATAATAGATAGAGTGAGATTCACTACTCTTATAATCCTGTTTTTATTTCTGAATTTCTCTCCCTTTCATGGAGCAGGTTCCATTCATTCACCACCATTCTCTGCAAGCTGAGCAGAGATTGAACAGTTACACTTCCAATTTTTTACCTTTTTTTTTTTTTTTGGCATAATCATTCTTATTTTTCATTTTTAATATGTTATTATGAGTTGAAACTATCAAATAAAAATATTGAAAGACAAATACTACTTTTACAGAACTTTAATCATATCGCATCGAATATCCTAAATAATAATAGAATTTGAAAAATTATTTTCTATCATATTATTAAGACTTTTCTTATATTTTTAGATGATGTAAAATTATATAGTTGTTGACGTTTATATATAGATGAATGTATGTATACAAAGGTTTTGTATTAATAATACATCAAAATTAAATTCTTTTCTTATTTTTTCAAATCAAAAAATGATTATCCCTCGAGGTCTTGGATATAACCAAATGTCCAAATCCCAAACATTATCGAATTCATCGAAAGCGATATATGTTGAGTAGATTCAGTTACCCTGTGGTTTCCAAGCCAATACATGCATGATTCTACATACAAGAAGAATCTAGTTAATTAAACTACTTAAAGTATTTAGCTTAATAATGAAATGGTGAATAACTAAGAATTCATACACATCAAATCGTTTACTTCAACAAACTCATTATTGCAAACCCAAATTAAGAGGAAAAAAAGCAAAGATCAATCAATAGTTATCCGCAGCTTCTATTTCAAGCAGCCGAGCTATATTTCGCATGGTTGGTCGAATTTGAGGGCTTGTCTGCAAACATGAAACACTTATATTTGCAATCAAGGCCAACTCTTTCAGAATATGCTCATTTGTTGGATGCCAAAGGCGTGGGTCTAAAATCTCATTCAAGTTTATATTTGAATCGCTAGAAGCTTGTATGTGAAGAACAAGATCAGCAGGGTGCTTTCCTGAAATTACTTCTAAGGCCAAAACACCAAAGCTGAACACATCCGATTTCTCATTCACTACCATCGAGTAAGCGAGTTCTGTGACACTCAGTAAGAAAACTGAAAATTAATCAAGTTTGAACAACTAATAAACATGCAAATTTTGGACACTAGTTCAAGTAATTGTACTCATAAATCTGCTATGAAAAAAAAAAGAGAAATTATGAGAAAAAAAAACTAGCTATCAAATCTATCATTCATGTAAAAACTAGCTAGCTCGTGGAATGACAGAGGTTAATACTTGAAAAGGCACTTCAACGTTCAAATAAGTAAAAGATTTAATTATAAATGTTAAGTGAGAAAAGGAACTTAAAACATACCTGATCTAGCTAGAGCTAGGGTTATTTATAGATGTTAACAACTGCTTTGTTGTGCAGTTTGTGAGCCTGATATGATTTGTTATCATGGATACTTGATTGACAAAGTCAAATATGTTTATTTTAGTTTTATCTTAGTGGTACCAATTTTGCACATGTTTAATTAATGAATAGCGCTACGGAGCCAACATTAATGAGCCATAAGGGAGCCAATCCAAAATTGTAACTCATATATCCAAGATTAAGTTATCATCCAAAATTTATATAAGTTATCATGCATAATGGCTTCTTAACTTTTGATTTCGCAGCACTATTCCTACCAGATATATAACAGCCCTTGAATTTTAATGTACATATAATATTTTTTTTATATATCCGTGTATAACATATTTATTGATTAACACATTTTTAAAGTATCCTAATATGTAATATTTTTTGTATACATGCAGCATATATATATATTCCTAGTATATGAACATTTTTATAAAAAACTATATCTTTCAAGAACTTGCAGATATTGAACCAGAATAACATGCCCCAAGTTACGCACCTGGAGCAGCATAGCCATATGAGCCTGCAAAGGATGTCCAAATCGATGAATCTGGCTTCAAGAACCTAGTAGTGCCGAAATCAGAGACACGAGCTTCAAGATTGGAGGACAGCAAAACATTCTTGCTTGATATGTCTCTCTGAATCAATGGTGGATTGTGAGGAAAATTTTCTATTATATAATAAATAAAAACATTATTTCCGTTAAAAGATTAATAAGACATTAAATACGGGAATTCGTTCTTTTTATTGGGGTTGGTCACAGTTCGCCTAGTGATGCGGCGAATCGTGACCATGGGTGCAGTTCGCCTAATGTCTCGGCGAACTGCACCCAGTTCGGGCTGATATAAATAGCCCATTCCTTGGTCATTTTCACTTTTCACACTCTCTCATTCCTCTTCTCCCTCTTCCTCCAAAGTAAATTTCTCTCCTCTCTCTTTTTTTTTTTTTTTTACTTTATTTATTTATTTGTTATGTTTAGTTAGAAATTTATTTATTTATTTAGAAATTTAGTTAGGAATTTATTTATAGGTTAATTATGTAGATATGTATTTATTTAATAATTTATTTATGTAGTTAATTATTTATTTATATCTTAGTTAATTGATGATAGGGTACATAGAACTTAGTTATTTTTTATTTAGTTATCTATTTTTGTGTTAGTTAATCAATGTTAGGATAGTTAGAATTTAGTTATTTATTTATTAATAGGTTAGTTAACTAATGTTAGAGTACTTAGAATTGAGTTATGTATTTATGTATTTATTTATTTATTTATTTATATATGTTAGTTAAATAATGATAGGGTACTCAGAATTTGCTAAGTTGTTTATTTAGTTATGTATTTAATTAAATGCTACGTAATTAAAGTTATTTATTTATCCAGTGATTTATGTATCTATTTATTTATTTGTATGTTAGTTAATTAATATTAGAGTATTTAGAATGAAGCTATTTATTTTTTCATGCAGTTATTTATTTGTTTTATTTAGTTATGTGTGAGTTAAATAATGTGAGGGTTTTCAGAATGTAGATATTCATTTGTTTAGGTGGATATTATTCTGATCTTACTATTATTGGTGTAGTTAGTGTGCACAAATGGATCAGAACCTACTCAGAGGCTACGAGGACAGCTTGTACAGACTAGACGCAGAGTTCCATATTGCGGGGAGGCTTGGGGCACTGGTATGTAATGTGAATTATGCAGTTGATTGTGGGTTAAAATCGTATTTTTAGGCGGTGCAATGTCTGACGGTATTTGTATATATTTCAGCCTGACAAGGTTTTGCGCACTCGGCGGAATACCCTGCAGCGGCCCCATGAGTTTGCCAGGGGGTACTTCAGGCGAGCAGGCTTCGAGCATGTGGCGTACATGCTTGAACGGAATCATGATTGGGCGTTGGCATCCGCATTAGTGGAGCGATGGCGGCCGGAGTCCCATACCTTTCACCTGCCTTGTGGGGAGATGACAATCACCCTAGAGGACGTGGCCTATCAGCTTGGGCTTACCACGGAAGGGGAGCCCGTGAGCGGTTGCATGACTGGGTGGGAGACCTTGCATGCGAGCACACAGCTAGTACATGGCGACACGGAATATGTAGTACCTGGAAGTAACCACAATCACACTTACGGTCTTGCAGGAGAACCTGATAACTTCGTGCCTGCCTCGACCCTTGAATGGCTGCAAATTCCTCAATGGTAAATGCGGACCGTGAACAATCAAATTGGTACACGTTCATCGTGTTCACGTGCTTTGAGTTAAACTCGATGGCCTTGATTAGTTTCTCCGAGAATTCAGCCCCTGCCTGCAACTGTGCATGAGCCTCTTCACCTTTTCTCGCAAAGAGCTCGCCCAATCGATAGTAGGTTGACTTCACCAACACAGTTACAGGTAAGTTGTGGGTGGCTTCATCACTGCATTGATGCACTCACTTATGTTGGTCGTCATGTGGCCATATCTACGACCGGCGTCCGCATATTGACACCACTGATCGCGTGGAATTTCATCTAGCCAGTTACTGATGGCGATGTTAGCTCTTCTCAGCCTCTCATAGTACACAGTGAACTCCCTTTCGGATCTTGAATATGCTGCGTTGACAAGAACCTTCTTCAGCATTTTGTTCTTGTAGTGACTCATGAAGTTTGATGTGATGTGTCTTATACAAAATGCTTGGAATGCCCTTGCCGGTTGCCAGCCACTACCATCAGTGTCCATGGTAGCCTCAATTGACTTGTGGCGGTCAGAAATCACTAGTATGCCCGGGTGAGGTGTGACTTGGTGCCTCAGATGAGATAAGAAAAATAACCATGCCTCCTTCGTTTCTCCCTCCACTAATGCGAAGGCAACAGGCAGTATGCTAGAATTTCCATCTTAGGCGATCGCCATGAGCAGTGTACCTCCATATTTACCGTACAAATGAGTGCCATCAATTGATATGAGTGGTTTGCAATGTTTGAAAGCCTCGACGCAAGGTGGGAATGTCCAGAACAAGCGCTTAAACATGACACTGGTTGGATTACCGTCATACGGTTCATTTATAAGTTCAACCCAAGTTCCTGCATCAGTGGAAACGTAAGAATGCTCTTCATCAATTAATATTAAAAAATGCAAATTCATCAGTGTTTAACTACACATACCAGGTAGGTACATCTGCATCGCGAATAACCATCAAGGAAGCTCATTGTACGATTCCTCCCAATCCCCATATATTTTTGCTATAACCCTCTGCTTCGCAAGCCAAACCTTTCTGTAAGACGCTTTGTAGCCAAAGTGATTCTCAACGGATCCTTGGAGAACTCTTATACTGAGGGTTGAATCTGCTTTGACCATTGTGAAAATCGCACCAGCAATAACCTTCGAGTCCAGCCGTTCGTGATCTTGCCCCGTTGATGTTTGCAAGCATGAATGAGGGTCATTGTATCTCCTTACCTCCCATTTTTCTTGCTTACGGCGGTATGAAACACGAATGTTCTATTCACAACCCTTTCCAAATTCAGCGCACCGCACAGCATACTTTAATTGGTCGCTCTCTATTATCTTGAATTGCACAGCTCTCCTGATGCTATATGTCTTAACTGCCATGAGAACTTCCTCCTTGTTCTCAAATTGTTGACCAACTTCAAACTCAGCCGTCGGATCATCATTAGGGCCCCCCTGACCCAAGCAGACATCCGAGTTCATCGCATCAAGATTCAGTGTGGAAAAGTAATTTGGATATTCGTACGGTTGAGAAATAGCGGGTTG